>PVIY010003912.1:0-107879 GCA_004026745.1 Myrmecophaga tridactyla | reverse complement strand
TCTAGAGAGGCTGGGCCCTCTAGGTTTCAGGATTTATCTGGTCCAGGGACCTATCTGGAGGTTGTAGGTTTCTGGAACAACCTGAATTTTGTAGAGGGTTCACAGTGAGAGGCAAAACTGTTAGGCTTCAGAAGATGCAGGATGCTCAAATGCCACATGGTCATCTGGAATTTTACTTTGCAGCAACATGCCAATTTCCTTCTTCTTAAAGTTGGCCCAGCATTAGCAAGAATTTGCTGATCTGTATTAAATACTCCTGTTAATGGGGTTGCTGTTGAAATATTTGCCTGGGATGGTGAGAGGGCTGGGAGGCCATAGGGTGGGGAGTGAAAGTTGAGGCAGATTCTGTACTGTTATTGGTGTGGTGAATTTATGGACCAGGCAGAGAAATTAAGAGAATTAGGAGTGCTGGGAAAGAGACTGGGGATTGGGAGATTCCTGGTACAGTGAAGAACATTACTCCCCATGGGAATGGAAATGTGAGTTCCCTTATGGCTCTTTTGGTTTATGCTCCATTTTTGGTCCAGCTAACAGTTTAGGAACCTCCTCTGGAAAAGGACAAGGGCCTCAAGGGTCTGTATCTTTCTTGTTCTACAATAAGTCAGTAATTAGTTCTCATGGGCTTCTCTCCTCTTGGTAATTGCCAGCCTTCCCTTGTGATAAAGAGAAGGACCTAAAATGAAAGAATAGGAGAGTCAGGGAGCTAGAAAAGGGGATGGAGGAGAGGATGGTTCTGGAGAATGTTGGGTGACAAAGGTGATATTGCTAATTAGTGTCATACCTTATTTTATAATGACCTCAAGAAGAGAGGGGGCCAAAGGTGGGAAACACTAACATTCTGATGTCTTCATCAAGACTCAGCACATATTCTTTTTTTCAGATTCTTGTCTTTAGAGAGCAGGACTGCTATTGCAGGTGCGTTTCCTATTTTTGTATTTCTTTAGCGCTTTGTTCACAGATCCTTTAAATAAAATCAAAACAGTTGGTCTTTATAGGCTTCTCCTTCAATCAGTAACATATTTCAGTTAACCCAGAGTGTCAAAATCTCTTCTCAAAGCCATTTTGGGAAATCCCTGTCTTCCTCTGGAATCCTACTATATGGGTATCTAAGCTTTCCTGCTGCATCTGGCTTATTTTCTTTATCTCCTTTTTCCTAAAGATGGTGGACAATAGATGCTCTCCAAGTTTCAGCAGCTATGCTATATAGGAGGAAGAGGTAGGAGACCTTCACACCAGTTTGTTTTTCATGTTAGACTGTGTCCTCCTACTTTCTCATGGTGTGACACAATTGGGATATATTTAAATTAATGCTGATTTCTTTTAAACTTTTTAAAGTATATTTTTCTGCTATAATGGATTACTTGCAGAATACGTTTGAAGAGTCTTAGATAAATTTTTTTAAGTAAATTGAAATTTATTTACTGTTTGTTTCTTTTTATAAAATTATTTATTTAGCAGCTATTGCAAAATGTATAGGTAAATAAAATCTCTTCATTTTCCAAAGATAACTAAAATTCAACTTGGTGTGTAATTCTGCAAAAGTTTTGAATGTTCTTTTAATAGTTTTTTTCAGAAGTCATAGCTTTAATTGAGGGCTCCATGCTGTCTCAGATGGTCTGAGTAAGATGAGAACAATGGCATTTACCCATAGAGAGTTGAGTCCATGACTGGGTGTCCTTCAGGCAACAGAAAGGTATTTTGCATCATGCTCATTTCCCAGCCATTTTGTATGGTGAAATTAATTTTATTTCAAACTCTTCTGGCATTCCTTAGAGTCTTCCACCTCTAAATTCAGCTCCTTTCAGTATTCCATGGTCCCTCTCTAAGAGGCCTTCTGAAAGAACAATGGCCTCTCATCCACTCTGATGATGCTGTCTTTCCAGCATCATCACCTCCCTCTGCCTTGCATTTGCTTTCCTCTTTTTCTCCCCACGCTTTAATAGTAGGGTTGAAAATATGGTTTTCTTAAAATTCAGCATTAAAAAAATTATGATGTGAAAATAGTTTTCATATGGGGGGACTTTTGAAATACTCAGAACCACAATTTGAGGGTAGAGATGGAATACAACCATATTTCCACACAAACTTGGCTGGCAGACTCTGTGGCATTGTGTATGTATGTATGCATGTGTGTATGTATATATGTATTTTAATTAGCAGCTCAATTTGTGGATTGGAAGTAGAATTTTTCTTCTGTTTGAGCACATGTAAATGGATCATACAATCTTGGCCTCATTCAAAAGCAGTTTAATACCCTGAGATTCCCATAATATTTTATTCCATTCCCATCTAAGCCATCATTTTATGATTAAACTCTTGAACAAAAACCATTGTTTAGCATTTGTTCAGTGGCATGATAAAAATAAATAGTATTAAGGTATTGCAATGTATTTATTCTCTGTCTTCTTATATGGGAGAAGCTGGAGTTTGCAAACACTGGAGTCTCTGTGGTGCCCACAGATTGCCATGCAAGGATATATGCTTATGACTGCTGCACCTTCTTTAACTTCTTGTATTTGGAGTCCAATGGGTCTTCTTTTCCTTTGGTTCTCTTTATTTGTCTCATCCTGCATTCCATTAAAAAAAACTCTTCAGGATGGCTGGAAAGAGAGAGATTAGTTTCTTTCTTTTGAACAAAGTCATGAAATGGATTGTAATACATACATGTCAGTTTTGCAACAAAATAATGAAATTTACATTTGACCTTCATGTCCAATCCTCAGTTCACCTCTTCCTAATTATAAAGGGTTGTAATAGCACAATAAGGATTATACTTTATTTATGGGCTGGAAGATGAAATGAATGGAAACTTCAGGGAAGCAAATATTGGCTCACTGTAGGGACAAATTGCTAACATTCAGAATTATCCCATGAAGACATTCATTGCCTGGGAAGCCAATGTGGTGAACTGCGTATTATGGGAAGTATTCTAACCTGGTTTGGATTCCTACCTCTCCTATTGGGCTGGAATGTTGTAAAAAGAATCCAGCCTCAGGTTGGGCTAGATAAAATAGTCTATATTTAAATGAAGTCCCACAGAAGGAGTGACAAATTCATATCACAAAGAAGTGTAGATGGGGGCAGAGGGTAAGGGAATAGCTTTTAGAGTTAGGAGTTGGAGGCTGGTAAAAGAACCTCCATGTTTTAGACCCATGGAGTAGAGGACCACTCTTTGATCAGTCCACATGGTCTCATATTAAGATACAGGTAATTTTAAACATTAGGTATTTATTTCATCTTTGTGTAGGAAGTTTTTGGGTGCTGTGGTGGATCTAAAAGTTTAGTCCCTGTATTAAATGAGCTTTCAGTCTTTTGGGGTGGAGAAAGTAAATACAATTTAAAGCAGCACACACTTGCACATCAGGCTTCAGCTCTGTGGGGCTGTTTTTGTTACCCTAGGTCTATCTTAAACAATATTATCTAAATGCAGGTTGGATCATGCCACCCTACTGTTTAAAAACCTCAAGTATCTACTCGTGGTTTTTCCTTTACCTGAAATGCCCTCACTTCTACACATTCCATTTTCCATAGCCATCACTCATCAGTTTAGTGGTCACTTCTTCTCAGAAGTATTTTTTTCATGTTGGGGAATTCATTAACTCTTTTTCTTTAGTGTATTACGGTTACTTTTTGTCATGCTCATCTTTGACACAAGATTGTAAGCTCATTAAAAGTATGGACTGGTTTTGTTTGACATAATATCTTTAGGATTTGGCATAGTATCTTCTACATATTAAATACTTAATACACGATTGCTGAAGAAATAAAAGGCTCCATTAGCAAATAAGTTTCAAATAGGAGATGAAATTTTAAGCTGGGCCTTTGAGGATTTTAAGACTAGGAATGAGTAGGTGAATGGGAAGTTGCTTTTTATATAAAAGGCAGATTTGACCTAAGGCAAAATTATAAAATAGCATTCAGTGAAGTCTCCCACCCACCTTTTGTCTTTAGTCATTGAATTTTCAACCCTTTAGGCAACTAATGTGCTAGGCAGTTTGTATTAAAGATAACATATTGTGTGTAATAACAAATATAATTATGCATATTAATCTACAACCCAGAAAATAACACTGATATAGTATATATGTGTGTATATTCATATATAGATGGCTATCATTTAATAGATTCTCATTGTCTTCAGTATAAAATACAAATCCCTTTGGATGGTGTATGAAGTCCTCCCTGAGGTAGGATCATTCTCAGATCCTCAAAGGTGGCATGCTCCATTACACCTCCACTATCACATAGCACTCTCTTGCCCAAAATACTTGCCCAGCCCCCTGCCCTTTTCTGGGGCAACTCTTATCTGTCTTTCAAACTTAACTACATATTACCTTCTTTAGGAAGCCTTCCCTGATCCTCTCCAACCCCAGTCTGGATTTGGTCACTCTCTCCTCCCACAGCACCAATACTTCCACTGATCTTATCATTTATCACATTCTCGCTATATACTCTTGAATGACCTCAGGAAACCAAATTTAGAGAATACTATTTTGACAAGGGAGGAAAAATGAGAGACTGGAAGGCTACACAAGAGGTCATTGTGATAAAATAGGCATGAGGAGTCTTTGAGATTATTAGTGTGATTGAGAGGAAGGAATATGTAAGACTTTTCCAAGAAACAATCAATGAAATTTTACTGATTGGGAGATGAGGAATGTAAGAGGGAGTTAAGATAAAGATGACTATGAGATAGTCAGCTTGGGTAGCAGGTAGAATTTTCTAATAAATCATAGAATAGTTGATTGTGACCAGGGAAGATAACAGAAGCTAGTGATGGACATGCTCATTATGAGCTGATGATGGAAGATCTCAATGGATGTGTCTAGCAGGCATTTGGGAGATGTTATATTGATGGTGTTTAAGAGGCATCCTATGGCTGGTTGTAAAGATTGGGATGGTGAACTTCATATGTTAGATAAATTGAATTAAACTACAGGAAAAAAGACTTTGAAAGAGAAATAGTGAGTTTGGATAAACATCCTGAGCCTTGAAGAATATCCACAATCAAGGAATGCAGGAGGAATTAGAGCTGGGTAAGGAATTAAAGGAATTGAAGTGGGAGAAGCAATTAAAAAGGGGGAAAAATGAGGACTTTTGTGAGTGATTCTTATTTTGGAGACTCATTCTGATCATTTTTGTTTTAGCCCTACTTATCCTAGGTTTAGTGTAGAAGACATAGAGATGCACTAAAATTTTCCCCCTAAACACTACGAAGGAGAACTTGAATGATCCACATGGGAATTGTCTCCATAGGAAACCAAACAATAACTGAATTTGTCCTCCTTGGCTTCTATGACATCCCTGAACTGCAACTCCTTTTCTTTATTATTTTCACTGTTATTTATGCCTCCATAATCATAGGGAATATGTTAATCACTGTGGCAGTGATTAGCTCCCAGAGGCTCCACAGGCCCATGTATTTCTTCCTGGCAAATCTGTCCTTCCTGGAGATCCTCTACACTTCTACAGTGGTGCCAAAAATGCTGGAGGGCTTTTTGCAGGAGGCAGTCATCTCAGTGGCTGGCTGCTTGTTCCAGTTCTTTATCTTTGGTTCTCTAGCCACAGTTGAGTGCTTTCTGCTGACTGTCATGGCATATGATCGTTACCTTGCAATCTGCTATCCACTCCGTTATCCACTCCTGATGAATCCCAGATGGTGCTTGGGGCTAGTGGTCACAGCCTGGCTTTCTGGCTTCATGGTAGATGGATTGGTTGTGGCCCTGACAGCACAGCTGAAGTTCTGTGGCCCCAACCAGATTGACCACTTTTACTGTGACTTCATGCCTTTGGTGAAACTGGCTTGCTCGGATCCCAGAGTGGCCCAGGTGACAACATTCATTCTCTCCTTAGTCTGCCTTACTGTTCCCTTTGGACTGATCCTGACATCTTATGCTCGGATCCTAGTGGCTGTGCTGAGAGTTCCTGCTGGGGCTAGCAGGCGAAAAGCTTTCTCCACATGTTCCTCTCACCTAGTTGTTGTGTCCACATTTTATGGAACTCTTATGGTCTTGTATATTGAACCTTCTGCTGTACACTCTGTGCTCCTCTCCAAGGTCTTTTCCCTTCTCTACACTGTGGTTACCCCCATCTTCAATCCTGTGATGTACACCCTGAGGAACAAGGAGGTTCATCAGGCACTGCAGCAGCTTTTCTACATTAAGCATACTGAAACACTTGAAGGAGGAGGGTGGTGAAGATTTTATTTTGGACTTTGGATGTCTCCATTGGGAGGTCTTCCAAGATTGGTTTATGCTCTCCTTTGACTTTTTCTATAGTTATTCTAAAAGTGAGGATGATGGTAGGGCAACATTTTAAGTGCTAGATTAAAAAAAATTTTAAACTTTTGTTATTTATTTAAAAGGCCATGAATATTTGATGTTAAATAAAAAAGCAACATCAGAACAAATCTAGAAATATTGGCTATTTATATTTTTATTGCATGGCATTCTGGACTTTTGTTCTATACAAATGTATATAGCTTTAACAAGTTGGATCGTAAAGTTAATAATCTAGTTTTCCATGGAGTACGATGTCATAAACATCTTTCTATATCAATAAATATCTACTTTTTTATTCTTCTAGGCTTCATAGTATGGCTAAACATGATTTGTTTAGGTAACATTCTATTTTTTTGGAATTTTTAGTTATATTCAAGTTTTTCCTATACATCTTTACATCTGTGATTTACGTGGGATAAATTCTTAGGAGTAAATTGCTAGGTCTATGGATATGAATATTTTTAAAAACTTAAAGCTGAATATTTTACTTATTTAAAATCTTATTCTAGAAAAATTTGATTGCACAAAAACAGACAGATTAATATAATGAAATCTTATGCAGCTATCACCCAGCTTCAATTTTCTGTTGATTATATTTTAACTCTGTAAAACTCCTTTTTTTGTTGGAAAATTTTAAAGTAATTTCTAGACATTGTATCTTTTCACATACAAATATTTTAGTATTTTTTTTGACTGATAAAGACTTTTAAATAAATATATGTACTTACTATGTCATTATGATACTCAACACGACTATCAATATTTTATAATAATATCTAATATCCAAATTATGTCCAAATTTCATCAGTTACCCAATGATGCTTTTAAATTATTTCTTAAAATTAGGATCTAAACAAAGTTTGCACAATCCATTTTTTTCATGCTTCCTAGTTCCCTTTACTTTATTTTAGTTTTTTTTTTTTTTTTGGATGGGCAGGTACTGGGAATCGAACCTGGGTTTCTGGCATGGCAGGTGAGAACTCTGCCTGCTGAGCCACCATGAGCCACCCAATCCCCTTTATTTTATAGCAGTCTCTGTTCCTCCATTTTTTCATACCAGTGACTTATTGGAGAAATCAGGTTATTATCCACAGAATGTCCTATATTCTAAATTAGTCTTTCTGCTTACTTGTTGTTTTAGCTTGTCTCTATACTTTGCATTTCCTATAGATTGGCAATAAACTACAGATGCTTGATTATATCTCAGTTATTATTTTTTTTTCAGTTGCTTGATTATATCTCAGTTATTATTTTTTTTTCAGTGAGGACATTCCAAAGTTGTTTTGCTATTCTTCTGCCATCTTGAGGCACACACTGTTTGGCTGTGCCACTTTCAGTAATTTTATTTATATTGTTAACCATTAGATTCAGTCTGATCCATCTATTACTCAGTTACCAATTATGTTTTATTTATGACTTATTCTGCAAAAATAAAATCGTCTATGCATCATTTAATGAATGGATTCTTTTTTCACATATAGACTGTTAAAAGGTAATGCAGAGAAAGGAGTTTGCATTGGTTAGAAAGAGAAACTTATATGGAAAATATTCTTTTATTCTATTAAAACCCAGAGTATTAAAAATATCCTCCTACCCTCACCTACCTACAAAATTTCAGCCCTGACTACCAGAAACTCCACAGAAACTTTCAAACATAGCACAAACACACAAATATATAAAACATCCTGAAAAAATGAGGGAGCAAAGGGGGAAAAGTGTATAGAACAAGTTTACTTTTCCTTTATTAATGGTGATATTGATAGGGATAGCATCAAAGATGACAATTTGCACAGCAACTCTAGTGACAACAATGATGAAATTCACTATTGTAAAGGTGGTGATGAGGGTCTTGATTATTAAAACCATAGAAATGGCAATGGTGATCAAAATGGTGGTAGTGATGGTAGTGGTTAATCACGATTCAATGATTATTGTTTGAAGGCACTATAAAGAACAGCTAATTCAATTCATGCTAACCCTCCCCTAGAGTGGGACGTCAAACCTAGTTCCCATGGTTTCTACTTCAGTATTCTTTCCATTAGATCATGTAATACTCTATGGCAGTCTTGGTGTTAAATGACAGACTACAAATGTGGTGGTGAAGTGGGGAGTGATTTTGCTATTGGTTATGGGGACTATTCTAATCCTGAGAGCTCTCCATGCCCAGAATCATTTTCAGTGAACTCTTCATATTCTTATTTCTTAGACTATATATGAAAGAATTTAGAGCAGGAGTTACCAGCGTATACATAACAACAGCAACCAGTTTCTCAAGGGAATGAGAAGTTGATGGGGGCTTTAGGTAGGTGGCAAAAACTGCTGTAGAAGAGGATCACTATGGAGAGGTGAGAGCTGCATGTAGCCAGAGCTTTCTTTTTCCCCTGTGCTGATGGAACCTTAGCCACAGCATGGAAAATATGGACTTAAGAGCTTATCATGCAGAGAAGAGGGTTGATTCCTAAAAGCCCAATCAGAGCTATCACCAAATTCTTATTAAGATGGGCATCAAAACAGGAAACCCTTAAGAATGGATGAAGATCACAGAAAAAGTGGGGAATCTCTTGGTTAGTGTAGAAGGATAATGGCTATCCAACAGGGTATGGATCAGAGAGATAGAGTGGGCCATTGCCCATGACCTACCAACCAGCAGCCCACATCTGCAAGGTGTCATTATGAGTGGAGGATGCAGAGGATGGCAGATGGCAACATAGCGATCAATAGCCGTGACTGTCAGAAGCATGTTGTTCATGTCAGCAAAAACAGCAAAGAAGCATAATTGGGTCAGACATCCAGAGAAGAAGATGTATCCATTGCTGGTCCACAAAGCCTTTAGGATTTGGTGGAAGTGAAGCAAAGATCCACTAGGGAGAGGTGACTGAGGAAGAAGTACATGGGAGTGTGGAGATGGCTGTCAGCACCAATAGCCAGTAGAAGTAGCAAATTCCCTAGGAGGCCCAGCAAGTAGAGAGCCAGGAAGAGCCCAAAGAGGAATTGTTCTTGCTCTGGGTCACTGGACAACCCTGAAAAGACAAAATTAGGGGTCTTACTGCAGTTCATTCTGGACCTTACTGTGCTGCAAGAAAGGAATCACTGCACTTGGATTCCAGTACTTAGCTTAGTGCTTGGCACATAATAGGAGCTCAAAAAATACTCCTAAGCATCTGCAGAGTTATTACTCCAGCTCAAGCTATTGTTGATTGATTGGAATACTGCTAGCTTCCAACTGGTTTGACATGCCAGGTCTTGCCCAATTTAACATGTTCTCCTAATGCAGCCAAAGTGATCTTTAAAAAAAATATGATCACATCATTTCTTTGTTTAAAAATAGTTCTTTGGAGAACCATTGCTCTTATAAAAGATATAAATATACCTAACATATTTTACAAATTCCGGTGTGTTTTGACCCAGACATACCTCAGCAGCCTCATCTTGTACCATAGCCTACTTATTCTCTGTTTCCCAGACACTCTGGCTGCCTTTCATTCCCTCATGTGCCATGTCCCTTTCCCTACTCTGAGTTAACTTCTGCTTGACCTTCCAATCTCAGGTCAGTTGCTCACTTTCTTAGGGAAGCCTCCTACCTTTTATATGTTGTTCTAGCACCTTCAGTGAACTTACTTCAGTTGTAATATGGAGGGTCTAATCATATTTATTTTGCTTAGATGCTTGTTATTTAGTTATTGTTGGTTTTCTTCACGAGGCCATAAAGTATATTAAGGCAGAGATTATATCTGTTTGTATAATTAGTGCTTGATATGCAAAAGGCAGTAAGTATTTTTTACAAAGTTAATAAATTAATTAATGGATTCATTAATTAATTCAATAATAGATACTAAAGGCAGGAGAGAGCAATATGTTGTCCTCCCCAAGTAGTCCTCTTCTGTTTCAATGCTTCAAAAATAAAAATTTTTCCAGATATTCTCTCTGTTACTTGAGTTGGAAACATCAATTCATCCATTTTCTTTTTCCTTCAAGTCCAGACTAAGTGCTATGACCTTCTTTCTACAAACTGTCCCTTATTTCAGGATTTTCACTATTTTTCCATTATTTTTACAGTTACCTTCTATAGACTTTCTCTCATCAACTCACTCTGAGCTTATTTAATCAGTAGCTTAAGTGGCTTCACTGACTCCAGTCTTTAATTGCTAAGATCATGCAGCAAACATCTGCCAGAAATCACGTGACTTTCTGCTTTTGGCCTGCTTCTTGGTTGCTCAAATACTTCTTACATCTTATTTACTAATGAATTGCATATGCCTAACCATCAGCATAGACACTGATGTGTCTGGATATCAGTAACTTCTACAACTGGATCCATTCACCTACCAATGAAACAGGATTTCTTATTATGTCCCAGCATTCAAGCTCCTCCCTCCTTGGGTTGATCACCGTGTAGTTCCATAAATATGTCCATTTCTACCTTCATATTTTTACTCTTGTTGACATTCATCACTAAACCTCTTCTCCACAGGAATCTTTCCTTTCTGATCCAAATATTACAAGGCCTTCAAGGCTCAGTTAAAATTTTACCCCCTTTCCCACCATGCAGTTTCCATGAATATTCTATTCCTCATATTTTATATGTTCTGAAATATGTAGATAGAGAAATCAAGTCTTTAAAATTGGTTACTGTCTGAGGGTGTTTTCTAATTTTTCCTGCATATATTTTCTGTTTTCAATTATATTATAAATTTGTTGTGAATAGGGACCGTATTTTTTTAAAAATTGTTTATAACAGCAACTAAAGGGCTGAACATGTTTCTGTCCCAAGGATTATTGTTCAATGACTGGTTATTGAGGATATCTGTTTCATGTGTATTTGTGTGTGTGTGTGTGTGTGTGTGTGTGTGTGAAATACCCTTTTGGTCAACCACCATGAAGAGATAGTTCATGTTATGTTAATGTTTCCAATTAAATAATTGAGTACACATGAATAAAATATTTTTACAGCTCTGACTTTAGTGAGGTGAGTAGAGTAGATGACCTTCAACATGTCTTTCAACCTGGGTCTATAATCTAAGCCTTTTAATGGATCTTTGACAGGCATAGTTTTCTTTTCTTTCACAATTGTATATACTCACTACCTCCTTGCTCCTAGCAGTCTTTAGATGCTCCAATGGATAAGAGATTTAGCGTAAAGGAACATAATCTTTTCCCTCTTTATGCAGAGCATTTCTAAACATTTGACAATAGTATTTCTCAAACTTCTGTGCAAAGCAATGACCCAATGAGCTAGTTAATTTACAGGTTTTTGTGCTCCATGCCAGAGATTCTGAGTTAGTAGGTCTGAAGTGGGATGGGAGAATTTGTATTTCTAACATGCTCCTAGGTGATGCTGATACTCCTAGTTTGCTGAGTAGAATTCAAAATAGAGGGCATCATATCAACCACACCTTTGTAATTATTTCTTTTCTTTCACCTCTATTTCTATCTTCCTTTACTTTTTTATTGGGAACTGTAGGATTCCCCAAGTTCTACAAGATTAAAACTTCCTCTACTCTTTTAGCTCTTCAGAACAAAAGTTCCTTTAGCTCAAACAGGGCTATACCACTCACATTTTCACATTTCTTCCCCAGGTTGAATATTCTTGACATTTTTTTCTTGCATACTCTCACTCTCATTGCTATTCTATCTGCCTCCAGCTTTGTCTTCTGGAAAATAAATTGTTCACATTGGATCTCCGGCTACTGGGGCTCAGTACTGAGGTTATCTAAATAATATTTCAGCATCTTGGAGTTGTGAGGTTTTCTGGCTTCGTCTCTAAAACTTCAGTCTCAAATGGACTGTGTCCTAATATCCTAGTGTGTTCCCATAGTCTTTTCTAGCTACTGCCTCACTTCCCTGTTGTTTGTCAAAACTTTTCAAAATGTGCATGGTCTCCATTACTCATTTTTCACTGCTCTCTAAACTCTTTGTTTACATTCTATTTTTTCTTGCATCTACTTCAGTCCTGAGGTATTTTCTCATACAATTCCACTGAAATCAGCCTTGACAATGTCAAAGCTCAATTCTCAGTCATTAGGTTACTTGACCTCTCAACAAGATTGAAAACATTTGATCCCTCTTTCTTTACTTCAAACACTTTCTTTTTCTTGCTTTCAGGATACCAAACTCACTCTCCTGGTTTTCCAGTGATCTCACAAGTGCCTCCTATTCAGTCTCCTTTGCTTGTTCTTTTTCCTTTTTATTACTCACGTTTGGACCTCTTCTTTATCTTCTAGTTCTATGCTTTAAATATCTAGAAACAAATAACTCTAAAATTTTATCTTCAATTCCAATTTTTCTCTGAAACTCCAGACCCATATATTTAACTTGCTATTAAATATTTCCACATGAGTGTCTACTAGTCATTTTACAAGGCAAGATGTAATGGTTTACACACTGCTTTGGAAATATATACACACATGAACTGGTCTGTCAAAGTTATCTAGTTTCCAAACTGCAGAACTTGTACTCTCTGTGGTAACTATGAATTCTGAGCCCATTACTCTTATTTTTCAAATGCCACCTTCCACACTTACCGTGGGCTTCTCTACTATCCATTTCATGAGTGGAAACATTAGACCAGAAAATTCAGGCCTGTTGCCTAAATTGGTGAAAGCTTGTGAGAATGTATAGATGATGAAGCTTGGGACCTGAGCATTATTAATCTTTATTTCTCATGGGACTAGAAGGGATGGGCTGTAGAAGGAATCTTTCTTGGCTTTGGAGACCTACTTCCCAGAGTTACTTATTAGTGGCAAATCTGGAAGAAACTTCCATTGAGAAAATTGCCCATAGTTGGTGTTAAGGAATAAAATGAACAGTTAAATAAAAGTCTAATACTTAACATTGTATTGGAAATCAAATCAGAAAGAATATTTAAAATATACAATCCCTCAGTCATCACTGCCTTATTTCCTTAAATCAGAATTGTCTGAAGCAGTTGACATATGTTCATAACAGTTCATGGCCCTGAATAGGATCCACTTCTATTGATATGTATGTTTGTATGTATATATTTATATATTAGATGACTGTTAAATAAATACAGATTCAAAACTTCAGGCTCATTTGTCATTTCCCCTTAGATACCTGATAGGCATACCAAACAATTCTATCCAAGTGAGCTCTTTGTTCAAACACTTTCCTTTTTGTTTCTCATCCATTTTATTAAGTGGACCTATGGTACATTCATTTACTGAAGCTAGATAGGAATAAAATTTAGCCGTTGGTAATAGAATCTGAAATACAGAGTTTTGTACAAGTAAAAGTTTATTTTTCTCTCATGCAGATGTAGTCAAGGTGTAGGTAGCCTAGGGAGAATATGATGGATTCCTAGTGTCATTAAAGACTAAATTTCCTTTTGTGCTCCTAGTGTATTGATTTTATTCTCAAGAATCAGCCAATGTTGATTGTACATCACGTATGGGATGTATGTGTGTGAAGATTTATGAAGAAAAATTTTAAAAAAGTTAAAGAAAAAGAATCAGCTAGTGGAGTTTTGTTAGTTCTGGTAATTATGCTGTTTTTTAGGCATTACCTGTGTGTGTGTGTGTGTGTGTGTGTGTGTGTGTGAGATCCCTTTTCATAGTCTCTCCCAGTGGTCCCACCACCAAATATCCACCTACATTTGATTAGCTGGAGCTTAATCATATGACCGCAACCAGTTGACTGGTGACAATAAGTGCATAGTGGAAAACTAGCAGTTTCTGCCATGAATACTGCATGCTTTTTCAATGCACATAGCTATTTTACTTGGATAAAAATAAAAATTAAATTAAAAATATGGGCATATAAGATTAGGTGGGACATTAACTACAATCTCAGCTTGGCTGAATTCAAACCCCCTCAAACTTCTCAATTACTAGAGATTGTAAAAAGAATAAATGAGGAAAAAAAGTAGTTGCTCATATTCATGAGAGAGGCAAGCCAAGGACAGATCAATTTATTTTATAGGAGCAGCCCATGCCCTGTTAGTAAGAAGAAACAGAACTCTTGTATTCTACTGTTTTTTTAAATGGATCTTACTGAGATATATTATGTATTCACATACCATATAATCATCCAAATGATATAATCAGTGTTTCACAGTATCCACAGTATCCAGAAGCCATGTTTCTTGAAGATGATTGTATGGCGATATAGCCGTGTTTTAATCATCACAATTGATTTTTGAACATTTTCATTACTCCAAAAAAAGAATAAAAGTAAAAAATAACACCTAAAATATTCCACATCCCCCCCAGTGTTTATTTATTTTATTATTTATTTTTGCTTTTTAAATTTTTACTGACAAAACAACATGCAAACACAAACATTCTTAACATATGACCGTTCTATTCTTACTGTATAATCAATGACTCACAATATCATCACATAGCTATATATTCATTACCACGATGATTTTTTAGAACATTTGCATCATTCTAGAAAAGGAAATAAAAAGAAAAAAGAAAAAACTCATACATACCATGCCCCTTACACCTCCCTCTCATTGACCACTAATATTTCCATCTACCCAGTTTATTTTAACCTTCATTCCCCCTATTTTTATCTATACCCCTTACCACTCCCTTTCATTGATCACTAGTATTTCAATCTACTTAATTTATTTTAACATTTGTTCCCCTATTATTTATTTATTTTTATCCATATTTTTTACTCATTTGTCCATATTGTAGATAAAAGGAACATCAGACACAAGGCTTTCACAATCACACAGTCACATTGCAAAAGCTGTATCATTATACAGTCATCTTCAGAAACCAGGCTACTGGAACGCAGCTCTACAATTTCAGACACTTCCTTGTAGCCTCTCTAATGCACCTTAAACTAAAAAGGTGATATATATATATATATATATAATGCATAAGAATTTCCTCCAGGATAAGCTGTCTACTGTTTGAAATCTCTCAGTCACTGACACTTAATTTTGTCTCATTTCTCTCTTTCCCCTTTTGGTTGAGAAAGTTTTCTCAATCCCTTGATGCTGAGTCCCAGCTCATTCTAGGATTTCCGTCCCACATTGCCAGGTGGGAGTCATGTCCCATGTATAGAGGGGGAGAGCAGTGAGTTTGCTTGCTGTATTTGCTGAGAAGAGATAGGCCACATCTGAGCAATAAAGGAGGTTCTCTGGGGGTGACTCTTAGGCCTAATTTTAAGTAGGCTTAGCTTATTTTTTGCATGGATAAGTTTCATATGAGCAAACCCCAAGATTGAGGGTGTGGCCTATTGATTCAGTTGTCCCAACTGCTTGCAAGAATATCAGGAGTTCTCCAAATGAGAATTTTCCCCCTTTCTCACCATTCCCCCAAGGAGACTTTGCAAATACTTTTTTGTTCACTGTTCAAATCACTCTGGGATTTATTGGGGCATCACTCTGGACAAACCAACAAAATCTCATGTCCTACTCAAGGTTCCATGTACTTATGGTGTTCAATTAAGCAGGCCATATAACTTGCAATAGGAAGTGCACTAGTCAAAATATAAATTTTTATTTACATAAATACAAAAAATTGCACATTTTTTTGCTTTAGTCTCACACAGAAGTTGAAGCTTTAAATTATGAATAACCATTTATTTTCAATACCCTGCAATACTAGCATTCCTTTGTTCTTCCTCATGCAAAAACATTTTTTAATTTGTACATTTAGTCACTATCATTGTACACTCTAGGAATTCCTAGATTATACATTCTCAATCTTTATCGTCTAGCTTTCCTTCTGATTTCATATGTGCCCTGGACCTCCTTCCCTCTATCCTTCTCACATTCAGCTTCATCCAGTGTACTTACATTTTGTGCTACAATCAGGTAGTATTGTGCTATCCATTTATGAATTTTTACAATCAGATCTGTTGCACAATCTGTATTCCTTCAGCTCCAATTACCCAATATATACCCTATTTCTGTCTCCTGATGACCTCTGTTCTTAACTGAAATTCTCCAAGTTCATTCATTAATGTTAGTTCATATCAGTGAAACCATAGAGTATTTGTCCTTTTGTTTCTGGCTAATCTCACTCAGCATAATGTTCTCAAGGTCCATCGATGTTATTATATGCTTCATGACTTTATTCTGTCTTACAGCTGTGTAATATTCCTTCATATGTATATACCACAGCTTGTTTAGCCACTCGTCCATTGATCAACATTTTGGCTGTTTCCATCTCTTGGCAATTGTAAATAATGCTGCTATAAACATTGGTGTGCAAATGTCCTTCTGTGTCCTTGCCCTCATGTCCTCTGAATAGATACCTAGTAATAGTATTGCTGGATCATATGGCAATTCTATGCTTAGTTTCCTGAGCAAACTACCTTCCACAGTGGTAGTACCTATTTACATTCCCACCAACAGTGGATAAGTGTGCCTCTCTCTACATCCTCTTATGCACTTGTTGTTTTCTGTTTTGTTGATAATGCCCATTCTGGTGGGTGTGAGATGATATCTCATTGCGATTTTGATTTGCATTTCTCTAATAGCCAGGGAAGTTGAGCATATTTTCATGTGCCTTTTAGCCATTTGTATTTCCTCTTCTGAGAAGTATCTGTTCATATCTTTTGCTCATTTTGTAATTGGGTTACTTGTCCTTTGTTGTTGAGTTGAACAATCTCTTTATATATTCTGGACACTAGACCCTTATCTGATATGTCACTTCCAAATATTGTCTTCCATTGTGTAGGCTATCTTTTTACTTTTTTGACAAAGTTCTTTGATGCATGAAAGTGTTTAATTTTGAGGAGTTCCCATTTATCTATTCCTTCAATGCTCATGCTTTGAGTGTAAGATCCAGGAAACCGCCTCCTCTTACAAGCTTTATAAGATATTCCCTACATTTTCTTCTAGCAATTTCATGGTCTTAGAGCTAATGTTCAGATCTTTGATCTGTTTTGAGTTAATTTTTGTATAAGGTGTGAGATATGCATCCTCTTTCATTCTTTTGCATGTGGATATCCAGTTGTCCAGGTACTATTTATTAAAGAGACTGTTCTTTCCCAAGTGAGTTGGCTAGACTGCCTTATGGAAGACCACTTGTCCATACTTGAGAGGGCCTATATCTGAACATGCTTTTTCATTCCATTGTTTCGTGTATCTATCTTTATGCTAGTACCATGCTGTTTTGACCACTGTAGCTTCATAATACACCTCAAAGTCAGGCAGTGTGAGACCTCTGATTACATTTTTCATTCTCAGGATATTTTTAGCTATTCAGGGCACCATGCCTCAGGTGAATTTGGCTATTGTTTTTTTCTATTTATGCAAAGTACGTTTTTGGGATTTGAATCAGTACTGCATTGAATCCATAAATTGATTTAGGAAGAACTGACAGTTTAAGTTTATTTAGTCTTCCAATCCATGAACATGGAATGCCCTTCCATTTATTTAGATCTTCTGTGATTTCTTTTAGCAATTTCTTGTAGTTTTCTTTGTATAGGTCTTTTGTATGCTCAGTTAAATTTATTCCTAAATATTTTATTCTTTTGGTTGCAATTTTAAGTGGAATTTTTTTCTTGATTTCCCCCTTAGATTACTCATTACTAGTGTATAGAAACACTACAGATTTCTGAGTGTTCATCTTGTAACCTGCCACTTTGCTGTACTTATTTATGAGTTCTAGTAGTTTTGTTGTGGATTTTTTTTGACATATAGTATCATATCATATGCAAACAATGAGAGTTTTACTTCTTCCTTTCCAATTTTGATGCCTTGTCTAATTGTTTTTGCTAGAACTTCCAACACAATGTTGAATAACAATGGTGACAGTGTACATCATTGTTTTGTTCCTGATCTTAGGGGGAAAGCTTTCAGTTTTTCCCCATTGAGGATGATGTTAGCTGTGGATTTTTCATATATTCCCTTTATCGTGTTGAGGAAATTCCCTTCTATTCTTATCTTTTGGAGGTTTTCAACAACAATGTATGTTGAATTTTGTCATATTCATTTTCTGGATCAACTGAGGTAATCATGTGGTTTATCTGCTTTGATTTGTTGATATGGTATGTTGCATTAATTGATTTTCTTATGTTGAACCCTCTTTGCATACCTGGGATGAATCCTACTTGGTCATAGTGTATAATTCTTTTAATGTGCTGCTGGATTTGATTTGCATGAATTTTGTTGAGGATTTTTGCATGTATATTAATTGGCATGATTGGTTTGTAATTTTCTTTTCTTGTAGTATCTTTGTCTGGCTTTGCTATGAGGGTGATGTTGGCTTCATAGAATGAGTTAGGTAGCCTTCCCTCCTCTTCAATTTTTTAAAAAAGTTTGACCAGGATTGGCACTAATTCTTTCTTGAATGTTTGGTAGAATTCATATGTGAAGCCATCTGGTCCTGGAGTTTTCTTTTTGGGGAGCTTCTTAATGACTAATTCAATTTCTTTACTTGTGAATGGCTTGTTGAGGTCATCTATTTCTTCTTGAGTCAATGTTGGTTGTTCATATCTTTCTAGGAAGTTGTCCATTTAATCTGTTGTCTAGATAATTAGCATAAAGTTGTTCATAGTATCCTTTCATTACCGCCTTCATTTCTGCTGTGTCAGTAGTTATGTCTCCTCCTCCAGTTCTGATTTTATTTATTTGCATCCTCTCTCTTCTTTTTGTCAACCTTGCTAAGGGTCCATAAATTTTAATTGATTTTCTCATACAACCAACTTCTGGTTTTGTTGATTTTCTCGATTGTTTTCATGTTCTCAATTTCATTTATTTCTCCTCTAATCTTCATTATTTCTTTCATTTTTGCTTACTTTGGTGTTAGTTCGCTATTCCTCCTCTTGTTCTTCCAAGTGAACAGTTAATTCCTCCATTTTTGCTCTTTTTTCTTTTTGATGTAGGCATTTAGGGCAATAAATTTCTCTCTTAGCACTTCCTTTGCTACATTCCATAAATTTCGATATGTTGTGTTTTCATTTTCATTTTCCTCAAGATATTTACTGATTTCTCTTGTAATTTCTTCCTTGACCCACTGGTTGTTTAAGAGTATGTTGTTGAGCCTCCATATATTTGTGAATTTTCTGGCCCTCTGCCTATTATTGATTTCCAACTTCATTCCTTTATGATCTGTGAAAATGTTTTGTATGATTTCAATCTTTTAAAATTTATTGGGACTTACTTTGTTACCTAATATATGGTCTGTTCTTGAGAATGATCCTTATGTACTTGAGAAAAAGTTGTATCCTACAGTTGTGGGTTGTAATGTTCTATAATTGTCTGTTAAGTCTACTTCATCTATTGTATTATTCAACTTCTCCCTTTCTTTATTGATGTTCTGTCCATTGATGAGAGTGGGGAATCATAGTCTCTAAATATTGTGGTAGATGTGTCTATTTCTCTTTTCAGTGTTTGCCTCATGTATTTTGGAACACTCTGGCTTGGTGCATAAATATTCATGATTGTTCTGTCTTCTTGTTGAATTGTTTCTTTTATTAATACATAGTGTCCTTCTTTGGCTCTTTTAATTGTTTTACATTTGAAGGCTAATTTTTGAATATTAGTATAGCTACTCCTGTACTTTTCCAATTGCTGTTTTCATGAGATATGTTTTCCCAAGCTTTCACTTTTAACCTATGTTTGTCCTTGGGTCTAAAATATTTCTCCTGTATACAGCATAGAGATGGATCCTGTTTTTTAATCTATCCTGCCAGTTTTTGTCTTTTGATTGAGGAAGTTTAATCCATTAACATTTAAGTTTATTGCTGTAAGGGCAGTACTTTCTTCTACTATTTTGCCTTTAGGATTTTACATGTCATATCTAATTTTTCCTCTTTTTGCCTTTACTGATACTCTTCATTTCTATGCTTTTCTCCACATCTCTCTCTCCTGTCTTTTCCTATTTGTCTCTAGTGCTCCCTTTATTATTTATTGCAGAGCCAGTCTCTTGGTCACAAATTGTCTCAGTGATTTTTTGTTTGAAAATGTTTTAACTTCCCCCTCATTTTTTTTTTAATTTGCATATGGGTAGGAGGCACCAGGGATTGAACTCCAGACCTCCAGCATGGCAGGTCAGAGCTCTGCCTGCTGAGCCACGGCAGCCACCCTCCCCCTCATTTTTGAAGGGCAATTTTGCTGGATATCGAATTCTTGGTTGGAAGTTTTTCTCTTTTAGAATCTTAAATATGTCATACCACTGTCTTCTTGCCTCCATGATTTCTGCTGAGAAATCTACATGTAGTCTTATTGGGCTCCCTTTGTATGTGATGAATTGCTTTTCTCTTGCTACTTTCAAAATTCTCTCTTTCTCTTTGACATTTGGCATTCTGATTAAGTGTCTTGGCTTATGTCTATTTGGATTGAGTCTGTGGTATACTGCACTTCTTGGATCTGTAATTTTAAGTCTTTCATAAAAGTTGGGAAATTTTCAGTTATAATTTTCTCCATTAGTCTTCCTTCTCCTTTTCTCTTCTTTTCTCCTTCTGGGACACAACACATATGTTCATGTGCTTCATGTTGTCATCCAATTCCCTGAGTTTATGCTCATATTTTTTCATTTTGTTTCCTATATTTTCTTTTGCTTGTCAGATTTCAGATATCCTGTCCTTGGTTCACTAATCCTATCTTCTGCCTTTTGAAATCTAACAGTGTAGGGTTTCATTGTTTTTTTCATCTGTGCTACTGTGGCTTTCATACTCATAAATTTTGTGATTTTTTTTCATACTTTCAATTTTTTCTTTTTGTTTTTCCATTGCCTTCTCTATATCCTCCTTCCATTCATTGACGTGATTTTTGATGAGATTTTCCATGGTGTTTGACCATAATGAATTAATCGTTTCCAACCCTCTACCTCATTTGAATTGTTTGTTTGTTTCTTTTACTGGGCCATATCTTCAATTTTCCTAGTATGATTCATTATTTTTTTGCTGGCATCTAGGCATTTAATTTCCTGAATTTGTTTATTCTGGAGATTGTTTTCACATTTTTTATCTATGATTTTCTTGCTGGATGGCCCTTTTCTCGATCTGTTCTTTGACATTTGGTTTAGCTTATTCTAGACTTCTAGCATAGGTTTTGTTTAATGGATCGGAATTTTTCAATTCTTGTTTTTTTGTTTCTTGCCCTGCCTGTATGGTGCCTTTTTTTTTTTCCTTAGGAGGGTCTATTTAAGTATTATATACTCCATTCTGATTTTCCCACACCAGACTGGCCTCCTCTCAGGAGGAAAGAGTCACCTGCATCAGTTTTCTCTGAGGTGAGACCCAGCTGGTTGACAGACTTCCTATGAAACCTCTAGACTCTGCGTTTTTCTTATTCTTCCCAGTATGTGGCACTTGTCTGCCTGTGGGTCCCACCAGCATAAAGGGTTTGGTACATTTAACTTCAGCAGACCTTTCCTGCTGGGAGCGTGGTTGAGACAGAGGAGAGGTTTTTATGCTGGCTTTAATTGCTTCAGTTTTCCAGTCCCTGGGGTCTGAATTCTTTGAGGGAGGGATTCCACTTGAGCTTTGGGCCCCACCCCTCTCCTGGGAAGACATAGCCTCATGGGAATTACCTCCTTTCACCTGACTAGCCTCTTTGTCTCTCAGACAAACTTAATTCTGCCTTTGCCTGGGGCAGTTGGAGCCTGAGGAGCCTTGCAGTTTTATCTAAAAAGCAGTTAAAAAAGAAAGAAAAGGCAGTTAAGAAGCAGAAACACAGCACAAAAAAAAAAAAAAGAAAAAAGGAGAAAAAAATCCTTTTCAGAGCAAGACCCCCCATTCCTTGGGTTTGTTAATCAAGGGCTTAAGTTGGTACATTGTTCTATGTATCTCCAGGTCCTATGTGCACCTTCTTCTTCTTTTTTTTTAGCATCCAGTCCTTTTCAAGTATTTTGTACTGTCTGATCCAGAAAATCTTTTTTTTTTTTTAATTCCTGTCAGCTGTGCACCCTCTGTGCCAGGGCAAAAACTAGTAACTTTAGCTTTTATTTGAGATTTAGCTTAGCTGGGGGTCTATTTTTAGTAGTCAGAATTTGTTAATAAATTCCACAACTTGAAATTGGTTGAGCTCAGCCCCTTGCTGTTGGGGAGGAGTGCTGGTCTCCAAGGCTTTGGGATCTCACAGTTCTGGGTTGGATCAAAACTGGTCTAGCTTGTCCAGACTGGTGTCCACTGTGTGTCTGGTCACTGATATCACCCCAGCAGTTGTTCTGTACTGTTCCTGGCTATTTACTAGCTGCCCTGGAGGACAAACTAAATTCCAAGCCTCACTAAGCTGCCATCTTGGAACCCCTCTCTATTTTTTTGTGTGTTTATTTTTTCTTATTCATCTGTCCATAACTTGGATAAAGTGAGTGTCAGTCACAATGTTCTCACAATCATATGGACACACTTTAAAGCTCTGTAGTTATTTAAGTATCTTCCAGAATCAAGGCAACTGGATTACAGTTCAACTGTTTCAGGTGTTTCCTTCTAGCTACTCCAATACAGAAAAAACTAAAAGACGACATGTATTTACTGCATAAGAATAGCCTCCAGATGACAAGTTGACTCTATTTAAAATCTCTCAGCCACAGAAATTTTATTTTCTTCAATTTCTCTCTCTTTTGGTGAAGAAGTCTTTCTAAATCCCATGATGTCATGACCAGGCTCATCCCTGGGAGTCATTTCCCACATTGCTAGGGAGATTTACACACCTGGAGTCATATCCCATGTGAGTTCACCTACGGAGTTGGCTTAGAGAAAAAGGCCACATTTGAACAAAAATAAAGGTTCTCTGGGGGTGAGTCTTAAGCATAATTATAAGTAGGATTAGTTTCTCCTTTGCAGGAATAAATTTCATAAGGGCAAGTCCTAAAATCAAGGGCCTGGGCCACAAATTGGCAGTCCTCAATGATTGTGAGAATATCAGGTCTTCCCCTGTTGGGGAAGTTTAATATTTTCATTATTTCCCCAATCCCTCAAGGAGACTTTACTAATACTTTTTAATCTTCTGCCCTGATTACTCTAGGATGGTCTACTGTTTTAAAATATAGACATGTGGGCACTCTTCCCAAGGCTTCTCAAGAAATCAGACTCATGGCTAAGACAATAGGACCATAGAACCCTTGCCATCCATGAGGTGGCCTGGAGCAGAGACAGAAGATCTGACCAGGAAATAAGATCCCTTATGGTTGCTAGAAAGAGCATTGTACAGTTTCCTAAGAAGAATGTTTCAGGAGAGTTACTCAAAATTTCAAGAGCATGGGTTGCCTTCTTTTTAAAAAAATATTCCTATTGAGAAATCTTCACACACGAACATTCTATACATGGTGTACAGTCAATAGTATCATTCTTTTGGTGTTGCTCTTAGAGATGATAAACATCTTATGGTATGATTCACACAGCAACCCCTGGCACCCCTAGCTAGTCATGTAAAAGATAAGGACTCTAAGGGGGTGCCAGTGTAGTCCATTGGTGGAATTCTTACCTGTGATGTGGGATACCCAGGTTCAATTCCTGGTCCATGCACTTCCCAAAACACAAACAAACAAAAAACTCAACTAAACAAAAATTCAACAAATGGTGGTGCAATAACAAGATACTCACATGGAAAAATAATGAAATGTGACCCTGCCATATGGTATGCAAAAAAAAAAAAAGTTAAGGACTCTAAAAGTATTAGTCAAGGTACACTGGAAGTATTTAGAAATACTGTATTTAATTTACTTAATTAAATAAAATAATTAATTAAGAATTTAATTCCATGTATTATATCTGTTCTTTAGAAAGCAGATTTAGTGCAGGGAATTAAGTACTTGTGAAATTGTTGGAGGAGCTGGAGAAGCAGAGTCTAGGATCACCTCATGAAATGTCTCCAAAGCAATGCAGATGTATAAAGGGAAATACTACCTCTGAGCCATCATTGACACCATTCTGAGAACAAGAAGATGCTGCTGAAACTGCTGTTGCCATGAACTCTGCAACTGCTCCTCATAACCAGGAAATGGGAGAAAGGGCCTGTAATACTGCAGTGGGAAATATCTGGTGTAATCAACTTTTTTTTTCTGGTACCCATAGTCAGGAGCCACACAAAAATGGTTCCATGGAGTGCAAGGGTAGTTCAATGGTAGAATTCTCACCTGCCATGTGGGAGACCCAGGTTTGATTCCCAGCTCATGCACTTCCCAAACAAACAAACAAGCAAAACAAACAACAAACCAACCAAACAAACAAAAATTCAACAAATGGTGCTGCAATAAGGGTATACTCACTTGGAAAAAGAATGAAATGTGACCCCTGCCATACAGTATACAAAGAAAAAAAAGATACCCATCTTACTTCTACTTTAAAATGTTATGCACCTGTATTTAACTGGCAGACCATACTTCTCATTCAGAATCCTAATCACAGGCATATCTTAGCCTTCTAATCTCTTTACATAGAAAGAGGATAGAATGAAAATGCAAAGAACTAGTACAAACTATCTCCATATATATATGTATATATATTTTTTCCCCATGAGCAGGCACTGGGAATTGAACCCAGGTCTCTAGCATGGCAGGTGAGAACTCTGCCACTGCACCACCATTGCCTGCCCTACACATATATTTTATTTGAAGATTTGGAGGAGGCAGGGTGTGAATGAATGTTGAGTTGTTCTCAAAAACCCAAGAAAGTTTAAAATAGGACTTATATTATTCCCATAGAAGGCCAGGCTGAGTCAGAACCTATCTTTTCCTTATCACTGACTCTTAGAATCCAGGAGGAGAGGAAAAAAGATATCCAAAACATCCATTTGGAAATGAGTAGTAGGGGAGAACATGGCCACTCATATGACATATACCTAGAGGTAATCTTCCCAACATGAGCAAATATAAGCAAGGGCTTTCTTTCAAGTATGTGAGGCTCAAAGATTGGGAGAAGAATGATAATGGTGAGAATGAAGGATTAAAATGGAGATAGCTGGAGATTTTGGCTGTAGGTTATTCCATTTCACCAGCCAGAATTGTATCCTTATTAAACTGCTTTTAAAACAAAGACAATTATTCACTCCTTATGAGGGGAGGCCTGAAATTTAATTATCTTGATTCAGCAAAAATTGCTCCCTGGATGTTGAGTCTCTTGAATAAAACAGTGCCATGGTCATGAGAAAGAAGTCCCTCCAGTTAGAATGAACCAGATATTTGTTCTAAAAAATCATCTAGCCTCCATCCATTCTGTATGTGCGTGTGTGTGTGTGTGTGTGTCTCTGTATGTGTGTGCATGTGTAACTAAGATGAGGATTAGACATTGAGAAGAGGACTGAATTTTCTTGGTATGGATGTGAGGAGTTTTGAGACCAGTGTTCTTAGTTAAAAATAGCATAACTCAACTGGCTGGAATGAGTCCGAGTAACTCCAAGAGGGTCTGTCTGCAGAAAACACCACTGCCATCACTACTCAGCTTTTAGTATACTTTGGACTAAATTCTACATCTGCCACTGATGCCTCAGGAGAAACTGACTCCTCTGGCCCACGGAGAGAAGATTGAATTCTTCATGAGTGGTATTTTTGATTGATAGAAACTAATTCTCATGCCTGCACCCAAATGCTAGGGAATCTGAGAAATGATGAGTGTGGTGTGGGTGTTCATAAATGTTGTGAAGCCACAAATAATGAATGTCCACTCTAAGCAGACTGTGGAAGGATAATTTTGTATACTAATTCTTGGTTTGTTTTATGGAAAATGTCAAACATACACAGAATCTTGTTTAATTTATATTTCCCACCTACTCCCTCCCCCATCTAAATTATTTTAAAGCAAATCCAAGAAATCATATCATTTCATTGGTAAGTATTTTCATATGCATATGTAAAAGGTAAGGGATCTTTTTACCTTAACAGTTCTACTGTGAGATGATTTCATACTTACAGAACAGTTGCAAAAATAGTACAGAACCTGTTCGGAGAACTCTACCATGCCCACCTCAGATACTTAGACCCACCAATTTTAACATTTTGTCATATTTGCTGTATCTTTCTATCTATCTATCATTCTATCTATCTATCTATCTATCTATCTATCTATCTATCTATCTATCTATCTATCTATCTATCTATCTATCTACCTGTCTGTCTGTCTGTCTGTCTATCTATCTAATCTATCTACCTATATCTATCAATCATCTATCTATCTATGAATTAATCTGTCTTTTTATTGATCAGTTTTCTAAATATTTGAGAATAGCATATATACAACATGTTCCTTGAACACTTATTATTTTCAAGTATATTTTCTAAGAACAAGGATGTAATCACTGTAAATAACTACCATAAGTACATTTCTCAAGTTCAAGAACTTTTTAAATACAATTTTATTGAGGTATATTCACACATCAAATAAACCATCCAAAGGATACAACCAGTGGTTCACAATATCATCATATAGTTGTACATTCAACACCACAATCAATATTAGAGCATTTTCGGGCTGGCCACAATGGCTCAGCAGGCAAGAATGCTTGCCTGCCACGCCAGAGGATGCGGGTTCGATTCCTGGTGCCTGCCCATGTGAAAAAATAAAACAAAATTAGAGCATTTTCATTACTCTAAATAAATAAATAAATAAAATAAAAATAACGCCTGCAACACCCCATTGCCCTTATACCCTCCTATTTTATATATATATATGCATATTTGTCTTTACATTATTACTCAAACACCCATTCACTGGGCAAAGGGAGTGTCAGTCATAAGGCCTTTACAGTCACACAATCACATGACAAAAGATATACTGTTATACACTCACTATCAAATATCAAGACTTCTGGACCACAGCTCAACAATTGCAAGTATTTTCCTCTAGCTTTTCCAATTTTGCTGGTTTGAATCTAATATGTGCCACAGAAAAGCCATGCTTTAGTCCTGGTCCATTCTTGTAGGCGCAGTCATTTTCTTTTCTTTTTTATATGCAGTATAGCAGGGGTCACTTTTCATTGTTTCCCATGTGAGTATCCTATTATCGCAGCACTGTTCACTGAATTTTTTTTTTTTTTTTTGAAATGTATGGACCAGGAATCGAACTTGGGTCTGCTCCATGGCAGGTGAGAATTCTACCACTGAATGACCCTTGCACTCCCTTTTTTTTTTTGCAGGGGGGAGGGAAGTAATTTCTTTTAATCCTGATTCAGTAGTGTAGGTGGAAACTTTGGTTAGGTTATCTCAATACACAATTGTGGGTATGACCTTTTGATTAGATAGGGATGTGACTCCACCCATTCAAGATGGATCTGGTTTAGTTTATTGGAATCCTTTAAAAGAGGAAACATTTTGGAGAGAGCTAGAGCTGACACAGAGAGCTGATATGAACATTTGGAGATCGAGACAGAAAGAGCCAAGTTGCTAAGCAAGGACTCACAGAAATAACCAGAATCTGAAAAGAAGAAATCTCCAGCCTTGGCAGGTACTAAGCTAGGAGATGAAATCCAGAGTTTTGTCCTGGAGTAGCTAAGTGAAGGCCCACAGATGCCATGTGAGGGACCCTCATAGGAACAGTTGAAAACAATGGAGCCCAGGAACAAGGGACTGGCAAATGCCAGACACGTGCCTTCCCTGTTGACAGAGGTGTTCTAGACCCATCAGAATTTCTTGAATTAAGGTGTCTCTTCCTTTAGTTTAGACATTTTCATAGGCTTAGAATTGTAAGCTACTGTATTACTTGGGGTTCTCTAGAGAAACAGAATCAACAGGGAACTCTTGCAAATATAAAATTTGTAAAAGTGTCTCACATGACCATGGGAACACAAAATCCATAGGGCAAGCGTTGAAGCCAATGATCTGATGGAGAGTCTGGATGAATGCCACAGGAGAGGATCACTGGCCAAAGCAAAGGAAGAGAAGCTATCTCTTCTGATTCCTCCTTAAAAGGTTTTCAGTGATTAGATTAAGCATCACTCATTGCAGAAGACACTCTGCTTGGCTGATTACAAATGGAATTGGTTGTGGATACAGCTGACATGAACATGATTTTATTCTATGAAGTGTCCTCATTGCAACAGACAGGCCAGCACTAGCCCAACCAGACAAACAGGTACCACCACTTGGCCAAGTTGACACATGAACCTGACTATGACAGTCCACACCTTGTCAACTTGGCTAACTAGGCATATCACCTTAAATCATACCTAATTTCTAAATAAAAAACAATAAAACACACATTTTTTCTTTCACCTAACAATACACAACTGTCCTGCATATAACTGGGAACACATTAATTTTCTGCAGAATAGGATTCAAGTCCTTGGGTAATATTCGTTTTTAAACTTGATATCTTAGAACTTAAATAGTATAACAGGAACAAAACAGCATTACAGTCCTCATTTCTGTAACTGATCATGTGGTTGTAGTTCATATTTATCACACCTTCTTCCACTACCCATTCCATGTTCTCTTTACCTTCAGCAAGCACTTAAGCTGGCCATGGTTCTTTGCCTGGTAGGGTGATCCAAATCTTCATTCTTGAAGTTTCAGAACCATTGGTAGTCCTGCCTGGGTTGGGGTGTTGCAGTGTTCCATTGATTTTAATCACAGGGCATGGTAGTACTAAAAGACATCCCATGGGATCTTCTATAATTCAAGAAAACTCTTCTTTACCTCCATTGTGTAGCTGCAGTATTATTTCCCTCTGATAGTCAGGATCAATCACCCCAGACAATAATGTAATCCCCTTCTTGGCTTGTTGATCCAGAGGCATGAGTACCCCAAAATGACCAGGTGGCAGTCTTAGATTCCAGTTCAGTGGAATCATTGTTGTTTCTCCTGGTGGAAGCACTCCTCCTTTTGGAACTAAAACCTGTAGACCAGCAGAGCTCAGGGTTGCAGGGACAGAAAGTGAAAATTTTCCTAGCAGATTACTAGGGGTAATAGTGAGTGGTACCACTCTCATTTCCACCCCTTGGTTCCTGGACCTATGGATCCTGGCTATGGGAGAAACAGCATCATACAGCGGATGCTGATTCAGAGCATACATAGCTTGCTGGAGAACATTACCCCAGCCCTTCAAGGTATTGCCACCTAGTTAGCATCATAATTGAGTTTTCAAAAGGCTACTCCACCGTTCTATCAATCCAGCTGCTTCTGGATGATGGGGAACATGGTAAGACCAGATAATTCCATAAGCACGTGCCCACTCCCGCACTTCATTTGCTGTGAAGTGTGTTCCTCAATCAGAAGCAATGCTGTGTGGAATACCATGATGATAGATAAGGCATTCTGTAAGCCCACAGATGGTAGTTTTGACAGAAGCATTGCATGCAGGGAAAGCAAAGTCATATCCAGAGTAAGTGTCTATTCCAGTTAGAACATATCGCTGCCCCTTTCATGAAGGGAGTGATCCAATGCAATCAACCTGCCACCATGTAGCTGGCTGGTCACCTCAGGGAATGGTGCCATATTGGGGGCTGAGTGTGGGTCTCTGCTGCTGACAGATTGGGCAGTCAGCAGTGGCTGTAGCCAACTCAGCCTTGGTGAGTGGAAGCCCATGTTGCTGAGCCCATGTATAACCTCCATCCCTACCATCACGCCCACTTTGTTCATGAGCCCATTGGGCAATGACAGGAGTTGCTGGGGAAAGAGGCTGACTGGTATCCAGAGAATGGGTCATCTGATCCACTTGATTATTAAAACTTTCCTCTGCTGAAGTCACCCTCTGGTGTGCATTCACATGGGACACAAATATGTTCATGTTTTTAGTCCACTCAGAAAGGTCTATCCACATACTTCTTCCCCAGACCTCTTTGTCACCAATTTTCCAATGATGGTCTTTCCAAGTCCCTGACCATCCAAACAAATCATTAGCAACAGCTCAGTATACAAATGCACCTCTGGCCAGTTCTCCTTCCAAGCAAATTAAACAACCAGGTGCACTGCTCAAACTTCTGCTCACTAGGAGGATTTCCCCTCACCATTGTCCTTCAAGGACACCCCTGAAAGGAGTTGTAGTGCTGACCTGTCCACTTTTGGGTGGTACCTGCATATTGGGCTGAACTATCTGTAAATTAGGCTTGAGTTTTCTCTTCCTCAGTCAATCACCATATGGAACTCCCCAGAAGGCCATAGCTCTGGTCTGGGTTAAGAGAAGGTAATGTAGCAGGAATAGAGACCATGGACATTTGGGCCACTTCTTCATGCAGCTTACTTATGTCTTCAGGACCTGCTCTGGCCCTATCTCATATATACCATTTCCATTTTACGATAGAGTGCTGCTGTACACACACAACTTTATGGCTTGGTGGGTCGGACAACATCCAGCTCATGATAGGCAACTCAGGTCTCATGGTAACTTTGTGGCCCATGGTTAAGCATTCAGTCTCTACTAAGGCCCAGTAGCAGGCCCAAAGAAGTTTCTCAAAAGGAGAGTGGTTATCTGCAGCAGATGGTAATGCTTTACTCCAAAATCCTGAGTCTGTGTTGTGATTCTTCTATAAAGGCCTGCCAAAGGCTCCAAATAGCTTCTCTATGCCACTGATCCTTCCAGCACAATTAAATCTGTTGGATCATATGGCCCAAGTGGCAGATGGCTTGTACAGCAGCCTGGACCTGTTGCAGAGCCTCCTCTTGTTCAGGTCCCCACTCAAAATTAGCAGCTTTCTGGTCACTCAATAAATGGGCTGGAGTAGCACACCCAAATAAGGAATATGTTGTTGCCAAAATCCAAAGAGACCAACTAGGTGTTGTGCCTCTTTTTTGGTCATAGGAGGGGTCAGATGCAGCAACTTATCCTTCACCTTAGAAGGGATATCTCGACATATCCCACACCACTAGACACCTAGAAATTTCACTGAGGTGGAAGTCCCCTGCATTTTTGTTGGATTTATCACCCATTCTTCACACGCAAATGCCTTACCAGTAAGTCTAGAGTAGTTGCTCCTTCTTGTTCACTAGGTCCAGTCAACATGATATCATCAATATAATGGACCAGTGTGATGTATTGTGGGAGGGAGAAATGATCAAGTTCCCTGCAGACAAGATTATGACATAGGGCTGGAGATTTGATATACCCCTGAGGTAGGCCAATGAAAGTGTATTGCTGACTTTCCCAGCTGAAAGCAAACTGTTTCTAGTGGTCCTTACTAATAGCTATTGAGAAAAAAAGCATTTTCCAGATCGATAGCTGCATACCAGGTACCAGGGGATGTATTGATTTGCTCAAGCAATGATACTACATCTGGAACAGCAGCTGCAATTGGAGTTACCACCTGGTTGAGTTTATGATAATCTACCATCATCCTCCAAGACCCATCTGTTTTCTGCACAGGCCAATAGGAGAGTTGAATGGGGATGTGGTGGGAATCACCACCCCTGCATCCTTCAAGTCCTTAAGAGTGGCAGCTATCTCTGCAATCCCTCCAGGAATCCGGTATTGCTTCTGATTTACTATTTTGCTTGTTAGGGGCAGTTCTAGTGGCTTCCACTTGGCCTTTCCCACCATAATAGCCCTCACTGCATGAGTTAGAGAGCCAATGTGGGGATCCTGCCAGTTGCTCAGTATGTCTATTCCAATTATACATTCTGGAACTGGGAAAATAACTACAGAATGGGTCTGGAGGCCCCTGGACCCACTGTGAAATGGACCTGAGCTAAAATTCTGTTGATCACCTGGCCTCCATAAGCCCCCACTCTGACTGGTGAAACAGAGTAACATTTTGGGTCCTCTGGAATTAATGTCACTTCTGAACCAGTGTCTAATAATCCCTGAAATATCTGATTATTTCCTTTTCCCCAATGCACAGATACTCTGATAAAATGCCTTTGGTCCCCTTGGGGAAGGCTTGGAGGAAGATTAACAGTATAAATTTGTGGCAGTGTAACAGGGTTCTCCCCAAAAAGGGACCTGCCTCCCCTTCATTGAAAGGGCTCTAGGTCTGTAAACTGTCTGAAATCTGGAAATTAATTAAGGGGCCATGATTCTGTGTTCTTGTAATTCAGGTTAGACTTCTGTTCACTTGACTTAGGACTCTTTTGCTTATATAGCTCGAAAAAGAACTTAGTAGACTGCCTTTCTATTGTGCTTCTTGGTACCCCATGATTTACTAGCCAATGCCACAAATCTCTGTGAGTCATATAATTTTGACTCTTGTTTTGAGTTTGCTGTGTATTATAATAGCCACATCTACCTTGTCTTTGGCGATTAAGTGCTGCCACCTGTCTTCTGCCAACTCGGGATCCAGTCATCCCCATTGTGTTTATGGATTCCAGCTCAGTGACAGCAGTTCCTACAGTAATATCTGTCCTACAGAGTAGTGCAACCACAGAGCTCTTCAGGGATGATGGTGCTAGCCTCACAAGTTTATTTCTCACTGTTCTGGTAAAAGGTGCATCCTCTGGACATTCCTAGGGCATAAGAACAGGCTTTGCATGATAAATCCACTCTAACATTCCAATCTGTCTAAGCCTCTGGATCCCCTCATCTACATTATACCAAGGCAGTTCTGGCAATTCAACCTCAGGTAATGTCGACCACTTTTTGATCCATGTCTTTTCTAACCCCTTGAGCTATAACATTGAATGCAGAAGCTCTGCTTAGTGTGCCCATATCAATAAATTCAACCTGGTCCAACCTTATATTCCTCCCACCATTATTCCCCATGCTTAAAATCCATTGTCACACATATTCCCCTGATTTCTGTCTATATAAATTGGAAAACTCACCCAATTCTTTTGGAGTATAATGTACCTCCTCATGTGTGATGCTTTGTACCTCACCTTAGGGGCCTGTTGGGACTTTAGTCTAATTATAAGTCTGGAAGAAATGAGGTGTGGTGTGGGTCATGAAAAGAATTAGAAGTATCTTCCAACTTATTTGCTTCAGGGCATTCATTTGCAGTTTCATCTGGTGAAACAGGATTAATCACTCTAGGGCTAATCCCTTCAGGAGGAGGTTGGGTGGCCAACTCCTCAAGGCAGACTGGAGGTGGAGCTGCTCTGTCCTCAGGGCAGACTATTACAGGGTTATCTAGAGAAGACTCAATGTGACCTAGGGTTTTAACCTCACTCTGACCTCATTATCAATCCATATGTCACCATCCCATTTTTCAGGGTCTCACTCCTTTCCAATCAATGCTCTCACTTTAACAGTAGACACCATGCAACATTGAGATTTCAGTTTATGTTGTAAAGATTCTTCTCTAACAATAAGATTCTGAGTCTGATTTTCAGAGATCTCAAGTCTACAGTTTAACAGGAAATAAGATTTTCCTTCAGGGTATTCATAGAAACTTCTCCGTCTGTCAGATGGTGCTTAAGCTTCTCATTTGAAGCCTTATGCCCATTCATTTCATTCCTTAATCTATCCAGTGTATCTAGCAACAACCAGCCAACATCTCTATACCTCTTATTTCCACAAAACTTGGTAAAAGTGTCAAAAACAGTGTCACCTAGTGCCTAGCTTCGTATAAGTGAAGTTTTAGGAGAATTGAATGGTGATATTTTGACTTTCTCCTTTGCCAACTCACTCCATGGACTGGGAGTGTCATTTTGATCATGGGAATCAGAGTCCTTAGTGCCTTTGAGTCCAGTTAGAGTAGAAAACCATTCATAAAACCCATTTTTTAAGAGTCTGTTTCTTAAGAACCAGTCCTGGTACCAAGTTGTATTAGTTAGCATTCTCTAGAGAAACCGAATCAACAAGGAATTCTTGCATATATAAAATTTATGAAAGTGACTCATGTGACCATGGGAATGCAGTGTCCAAAATCCTCAGGGAAGGCTGTGAAGCCAATGATTCCAATGGAAGGTCCGACAAACTCCACAGGAAAGGCTTGCCAGGCACATCAGGAAGAGAGCCTTTCTCTTCTGAATCCTCCTTAAAAGGCTTCCAGTGATTAGATTATGCATCACTCATTGCAGAAGACATTCCCCTTGGCTGATTACAAATGGAATCAGCTGTGGATACAGCTGACATGATCATGATTTAATTCTATGATGTGTCCTCATGGCAACAGACAGGCCAGCACTTGCCCAAGCAGACAAACAGGTATCACTTCTTGGCCAAGTTGACACATGAACCTGACCATGACAACTTGTAACATATTAAATTCTCTTTATAAAAGCTATTCCATTTCTGGTATATTGCATTTCAGCAGCTTAACAAACCAATACACAAATACACCAAAAACTAAAAGGCATATCTATATATTGAGTCAGTTGTCATAATCACTTGATAAGTCTTAACTTCTCAGTCATACCTCCTGCCTCTCTCAATCTTCAAGGATATCTGGGCAATGATCATTTTAACTTCTTCATGCTGGAAAGGGGTGTTGACCTCATGGGGTAGGGGAATGGAATTGGTTGATATTCTTGGAGAGACTTGTACCTCTGGATTTCAGGGCTTATGTGGCATAGGAACAATCTGGATAACTCAAGTTTCTGAACAAATAAACTTACTAGAAAGACTTTTATGGAGTCTTAGATAGAGCCCAGAGTATTCTTTAGCATTGTTAGGAATACTATTTTTGGGGCTTGGCATACTGTGGCAATTTGCAATTTGTGGCTGAAGTTTGCATAAGAGTAATCTCCAGAATGACCCTCAACTCTACTTGAAATCTCTTAGCCACTGAGAGTTCATTTTGTTTCATTTATTTCCCCCCATTTGGTCAAGATGGCATTCTCAATCCCAAGCTGCTAGGGCCAGGCACATACCTATACTATGCTGCCAAGGAGTCTTACACCTGTAGAAGCTCAAGCACTTTAATACATTGATATAAAGGTTTCAGTCTATATTCCATTTTTTAAATGTCCTGGTGATAAAATTCTAATGTGTGTATATGATACATGCATATTTGAGTTGCTTCTACCTTTTGACTATTGTGAATAATGCAGCTAAGAACATTGGTGTATAAATATATGTCCAAGTAGGGGCTTTTTAAAGCAAAAAAGTAACAGCATTGTCATTATTTTCCTTAAAAATTAACAATAATTCTTTCATGTTGTAAAATATTTAATTACTCAACTTTTCTTCAGTTGTCTTAAGAAAAATTTTTTACTGGTTTGTTTAAATTGGGGTCCTAATGAGTCCATAAATTATTTGTGGTTAATATGCTTCACCCCATTTCTCGTAATGAAATCCATGAATTGGAATATTGGTTAATATGCCTCACCTTCTTTCTTGTTTTTTTTTTTTTTACTTTCTCTTTTTTTAGTTGAGGAAATTGTCTTGTAGAGTTAAATCTTCACACTGTCATCTAACATAATTTTCTCCTTCCTACATTCCTATAATTTAGTCATTAGATATAGAGACTTGATCAGATTCAGATTCAATTCTTTCTTTTGGCAAGACTACTTTCAAAAGTGGTGCTGTGTTCAGCAAATAAGTCTGTTTGTCTCTCTATTTGTGATGTGGACAGCTTTGAATGCCCAATATATAATTCATTCTAACTTTAGCAATCTGTCCTCATTTGTTAGAGGAATTCTTTTATGAAAAGACATTTCTCATCTAGTCTGAGATGCAATTCATATACAAAGGGAAGGATGAATGCTTGAGTTTTCCCCCCTAATTTACACGTTTTCAAAATAAGAAGTTGGTTCTCTAGTATCCTCCAATGTGGCCTGAAGGAATTTTTCATCATTGTAAATTCTTGAATTTAAACATATTTTATTGCACTCTATGAATAAAGTCATAATCTTTTCATCTTTGGTCAGTGGAGGTTTATTCAAGTGGCTTCTGAGATTTTCTGATTTACTTTTCATTTATTTTTATTGTTGCAGAAGTATTAGAAAAATGAGTTATAATTTTATTTCTCTGTGTTTTATCCTTTCAAGCCAGAATTGTATTCCCTTTACTCAGAAGTTTTGAAACCAAAGCCTAAAGTAAAGCTACACAAAGACAATTTTCCTTTCTGACATTTATTTTCTATAGACTAAGTGCATTGAGGAAGTGATGCTAGGTGTCCCAGCAGGGGAGAGAAAAGAAAAATGTTTCATATTTCAAAAAAAGAAGGAACACTGCTCTTATCCCACTTCTGGAATGAAGGCACTATTAACCTAGTTACTAAATGTGTTCCTGGCAGCCAGGTCTCAGCTGAGAATTCCTTTTTGGGCTGCCTCAGCTGAAAAGAGTTGCCTCACCTAAAACCATAACACCTTTCCAGGTTGTCTATATTCAACACTGATCAAGAAGGATATTTAAAGATTGGCCCACTGGTTTCAACTCAGAACATCTCTGATAGGGCATTCCAAATTGAGGACTCCCTGTAGGGTTCCTTGAAGCTTCATTAGAAATTGAATTACAAACTGACTTCTCTCTCTGTTCAATCCTGCTTCCTTGTTCCAAGAAACACTGCCTAATAAATTTATTGAAGGCTAATCTCCATCTCTGAGTCTCCTTCCATGGAAATTTTACCTTAAATGTGTATAATGGGGACAGTAGATTCAGTGGTCACACACTGGAGGGTTAAAAGTTTTGATGTCATCAACTTGCCATCAAGAGACTGATTTCCTCAGTGACTGGTGCCAAAGCACTAGACTCTGTTTCTCTAGGCATTAGATAGGCCATGAATTCAGCAATGTCAGTTTCTAGATCAGCCTTGGCATGAAACAGTTCATGCTGATGGGCCTAAGCTTAACCTCTGTCCTTTTCACCATGGCCCATTGCATAAGGAATATGTTGATGGAAAAGAAGCAGAGTGGCATCCACTTGTTTGTTCAGTGCCTCTTTTATAATGACTGCTCTCTGGGTCATTAACATGTAATGTAAAATGTCATGCTTCTTTCTTATTCCCATAGAACTATGCACATGCATCTTCTTCATAGAATAGCATATTTGGTTGACAGTGGGTGCCCATAGTAACCATTTATCAAAATGAATGAGTGAAGAAAGGAATAAAATGAATAAAAAGTAATACGTAAATGTCAGTGGCAATGACTTGACAGAGGTAAACCTAGAAATACAGTATAGAATTGAGAAATATCATTTATTTCTATTAACAAAATATTATAAACATAACAATGAAATCACAGCTGCTGTTTAATAGCCATGGATTCTAAAAGACTTTTTTTTTTTTAGTTTCCTTTAATGGGGAGTTCAGTTTATAGGAATATAGATTATCAGCCCTGTAATGATCTTAGATATCAATTGTCAACAAAAGACAAAATTTCCAATAATTTTATGGCTGACTATAATAAATGTCTTTCCTGTTGTTACCTCACAAAAACCATAAAATTAAGGCAGGCAAAAAGCAAAATAATCTAAGATATATCTGAAAATCAGAATCACCGAATAATGGTTTTTGAAAGTAGTAAGGTTGAAAGAGAGGGGCTTAAGATAGAGCATGTCCATCATTGATGAACTCAGAGATAACCAAAAATCCTACTGCCCCTAAGCAAGAGACAAGGCCTGGGGTATAAAACCAATTGTCTCTTGTTGCAACAGTAGAAATGGAATGAAGTCTGGCAACATAAATTTTCCACAATTTTTGTATGGTGTCTAGGAAAAGCAGAAATATAAAGCATGGAGGTGAGATGATTTTGAAGTGGTTTATTGTTGAAAGTTTGGAGAGAAGACTGCATTAAAGCAGTCCTAGAGAAGAAAATCTCAGTTGATTGAAGAACAGTGAAAGCCAAAATAGTTCATACACATTTAACCTGGGGAATAAACAATATTTTTGCTGGTCTAGAACCAGGACTTGCCTTCTCTCTAACATGAATCCATTACAAATAGTTGATCTAGGAAAGTAAAAACTAACAATGAAAAATCAAGTAAGAATAAGACTTTTATTTAAAATTCTATTAGCTTTTTTAGTTTATTAAAATACTGAGTTTATTTCACATGTATATTTTTGTTTCCCAACCATTTCCATTTGTCTGACTATCACTACTACTATGCCGTATCATAACATGACATACTTACTTAAAACCAGGTGAAGGATGGTGTCCCATATTAAAAAAAAATTAAATAAGCATTTTGGACAACAGATTCTAGGAAAAGGAACTTGGACAACATTTTTCAGACATGATAGGGAAAGTTCTCACTCTGCATTGTAAAAGGACAACTTGATATATATTGATATATAAATAAATAATGGAAAATTTTAGCAAACTAAACTTTTTCCTTAAAGAGACTTTCTCCACTGCCAGAGATCTTTGAATAGCTTCCTTGTTAATCAACCAGCAGCAATTCTTCATGTAATTGATGAATTTGGCATCCAGTTTGGGAACAGAACCATATTTTTTATAACTTGCTTGTGCTTTTGCTTTAATGTCTTCTATAGAACTAAGTACTTTCAGTGTATTGCAGTTTGTTTCTGCTTTTCAAAGGATTCTTGACCTTTTGATCTTGGTAATGATGGCTTTGAGTCTTTTCCATTCTGGTTTGATTTTTGTCATTTTTGGCTGGAGTATCTTGTAAAGATTTCTTCAATGGTGCTTTTTCTTCTTTATCATCAAACTAATCATCATCTTAATTATCATCATTGTCATCTTCATCACTGGAAAATTTTACTTTTCTCTGTGGAAACTTACTACTACTGCCAGGGGCAGATTGCTTTCCAGATATACTTGAGTTTGACTTCCTCCTCTTCATCTTCTGACCCTGTATCTTCCTTCACAATTACCAAGTGCTGTCTATTAATATGCACAGGCCCTGAACCACACTTCAATTGTAAGACCACAGTTAGTGCTACTTCAAAGCCTCCAAGGGAGATGGTAGGCTGTACAGATATTTACAAAGCTGCCAGTTTATTTTAATCAGACCACCTTCATAATTCATTGCCTCTGTTTCAACAATTCTTCCTTCACACCAGCCCCTAAGCTGCCCATTCTTAAAGATAACTGGTGCTCATTTTCATTGTTATCCACTTTAAAGTGATCATCTTTATTGGTCTTTAGTTCAGAACCAAAAAGATAGTCCTAGGGCCTCGGGTGACTCATGTTCATGTCCATTGAATCTTCCATGGGGTGGTGGCATGCACTTAAATGGGTGAGAAGCGGGATGGAGACAGACAACCACTGTTCTAGAGAACAGTTGCGAGGATGGAATCACATCAGGGTATTTTTGTTTTTTTCTTTCTTTTTATTGAGATATATTACATATTTACATAACATAATTATTCTCTTCTGCAGGAATGTTTCACATGGCCATCCCCAATGTTACTGAGAATATCAGGTCTTCCTCAAATGGGGAAGTTTGATATTTTCATTTTCCTCAGTTCCTCAAGGGGACTTTACAAATACTTCTTAATCTTCCAGCCAGATTGCTCTGGGATGTATAAGGTTATCACACCAGCCTGTAAAGACCAACAAGATCTCATTCTTTATTCAAGCTTCCATGTAATTATGGTGTTTGAATAAGCTGATCAAAAAAGTTAAATTAGTGTGCTACTGAAAATATAAATTTTGCACAAAATGAACATATCTTCTTTTTGTCTCTCCCAGAAGTTGAAGTTTTAAAATACAGTCAATATCATCCTTTACCCCTTTTACTAGGGGTAAATCTAGTCCTACTCAGATCAGCTTCATTCATATCTCTAATTGAAGTCTAATCACTTTTTCAATGTTTTTAACAGTTGCTGTATGGGGTAATGCTAACTTTCATAGCTGTAACTCTATCTCTGAGTCTCTGGTATAGCACAGATACCCAAAGTTCCAGGAATGACCAGATTATACCCAAAGAGCTCAACATCTCACCATTTAGAAATAACACTTACAATACCAGAATAGATTATGACTGCTATAGGAGCTTACAATCTAGGAATCTTTCTAATAGGCCTGCCCCTGATAACCTATGCTCTTGAGTTCAGTTCTCATATTTTGCACATTATAGTTGGTTCATATTAGTGAGGCATTATGATATTTGTCTTTTCATTTCTGGCTTACTTCACTCAACATACTGCCCTCAAGGTTCACCACCTCTTTGCATGCCTCACAACTTCATTCCTTTTTGCAGCCAAGCAATAGTCCATTGTATGTATGTGTGTGTATATATATATATATATATATATATATATATATATACACACACATATAGTTCCCCTTTCAATTAATCAGTTATGACTTTGCTGTATTCATTTATTAGCTTTAGCAACTTTGCTGTAGCTTTTTTTGGGGATTTTCAACATAAAGTATATGTCATCTGCAAACTGTGAAAGTTTTACTTCTTCCTTTCCAATTTGGATGACTTTTATTAATTTTTCTTGTCTAATTCTCTAGCTAGAATTCTCAGTACATGTTGAATAACAATGGGGACAGTGGGCACCCTTGTCTTGTTCCTTATCTTAGAGGGAGAGCTTTCACTCTTTCCCCATTGAGTATGATGTTAGCTGTGTTTTTTTCATATATCCCTTTTATCATGTTGAGGAAGTCCCCTTCTATTCCTATCCTTAAAGTGTTTTCATCAAGAAAGGAGGTTGAATTTTCTCAAATGTCTTTTCTGCATCTACCAAGATGATCATAGGGTTTTTTTTCCTGTTTTGATTTCTTGACTTAGTGTATTACATTAATTAATTTTCTTTTATTGAACCAGTCTTGCATACTTGGAATAAATCCTACTTGGTTGTGGTATATAATTCTTTTAATGTGCTGCTGGATTCAATTTGAGAGCATTTTGTTGTGTACTTTTGCATCTATATTCATTAAAGAGAATGGTCTACAATTTTCTTTTCTTGGGCTATTTTTCCTGATTTTGGTTGTTAGGGTGATGTTGGGTTCAGAAATGAGTTGGTGTCCTAGTTTGCTAGTTGCTGGAATGCAATATAGCTGAAATGGAATGGTTTTTTTAAAAAGGGGACTTGAATAAGTTGCAAGTTTAAAGTTCTAAGGCCAATTAAAGAAAGTCTATAAAAATGTCCAATCTAAAGCATCTAAGGAAAGATACCTTGGTTTAAGAAGGCCAACAACATTCAGGGTTTCTCTCTCAGCTGGAAGGACACATGGTGAAGTCTGCTAGCATTCTCTTCCAGCTTCTTGTTTCATGAGGCTCCCCCAGGGACAGTGTGGGCTACAGCTTTCATCATTTTCTGCTCTCTCAGAATCTCCAAATGTTGTTGGCTGGTGGACTCTCTGCTTCATGGTTCTGCAGCATTCTGAACCTTTCTCCAAAACCGTGCTTTTAAAGGATTCCAGTAAACTAATCAAGATTCACATAGAGTGGGCAGAGACACATCTCTGTCTAATCAAATTTAATACCCACAACTGATTGAATCACATCTCCATGGAGATAACCTAATCAAGCTTCCGACCTATAGTACTGAATAGGGATTAGAAAAAAACTTTGCTCCTACAAGATTGGTTGGGATTAAAACATAGCTTTTCTAGGGTACATAAATCCCTTCAAACTAGCATAGTTGGGTAGCTTTCCCTTCTCCTCAAGTTTTTTGAAGAGTTTGAGCAGGGTTGGTACAAATTCTTTCCTGAACGCTTGGTATAATTCACATGTGAAGCCATCTGGTACTGGATATTCTACTTGGGGAGCTTCTTGATTACTATTTCAATCTCTTTACTTGTTAGCTTGTTGAGGTCATCTATTTCTTCTCAAGTCAATATTGGTTGATCATGCTTTTTTAGGGAGTTATCCATGTCATCTACGTTGTCTAGTTTATTAGCATATAGTTGCTCATAGTATCCTCTTATTAATGCCTTTATTTCTGTAGGGTCAGTAGTTATGTTCCCTCTCCCATTTCTGATTTTATTTATTTGCATCCTTTCTCTCTCTCTCTCTCTTTTTCTGGTCAGCCTAGGTAAGGGTCCATCAATTTTACTGATTTTCTGAAAGTAAAGACTCAGCTTCTGGTTTTGTTGATTTTCTCTATTGTTTCATGTTCTCAATTTAATTAATTTCTGCTCTAATCTTCATTCTTTCTTTCTTTCTGTTTGCTTTGGTGTTAGCTCATTGTTCTTTCTCTAGTTCCTCCAGATGTTCTTTCTCTAGTTCCTACTCATTTTTTGCTCTTTCTTGTTTTTTAATATAGGCAATAGGCATTTAGGGCTAAAAGGTTCCTTCTCAGCACCACCTTTGCTGCATACCATATGTTTAGATATGTTTTGTTTACATTTTCATTTACCTCAAGATATTTGCTGATTTCTCTTGTAATTTCTTCCTTGACCCACTGTTTGTTTAATACAGTGTTTTTTAGCCTCCATATATTTGTGAATTTTCTGGCCTTCTGCCTGTTTTTAGCATAATAACATGTAGTCTATCCTGGAGAATGATCCATAAGCATTTGAGAAAAATGTATATTGTACTGTTGTGGGGTGTAATGTTCTGTAAATGTTTAAGTTCATTTACCATATTATTCAAAATCTGTTTCCTTATCAATGCTGTCTAGATGTTCTATTCATTGATGAGAGTGGTATAATGAAGTCTCCAACCATTATTGTAGAGGTGTCTACTTCTTCCTTCAGCATTGTCAGTGTGTGCTTCATGTATTTTGGGCATTCTACATAAGTATTTATGATAGTTATGTCTTTTTAATGAATTGTTTCTTTTATTAACTCATGGTGTCCTTATCTATCTCTTTTAATTGTTTTACATTTGAAGTCTATTTTTTTTTTGAATATTAGTATAGCTGCCCCCACTATTTTCTAGTTGTTATTTGCATAATATATTTTTTTTTCAAAATTTTCGCTTTCAATATGTTTTTCTCCTTGGGTCTAAAGAAAGTCTCTTTAGATAGCATATAGATAGGTCCTGTTTTTTAAAATCTTTTTTGCCAGCCTATGTCTTTTGATTGGGGGGGGTTAATCAATTAACCATTAATGTATTACTGTAAAGGCACTACTTTCTTGTACAATTTTAAAATTTTGTGTCATAGTTTATTTTAGTCCCTCTTTTACACTTCCCGATAGTCTCCATTTCTACACTGTTATCCATACCTCTCTCTCCAACATTTCCTATTTGCCTCTAGTGCTTCCTTTAGTATTTCTTGTGGAACTGGTCTCTTATTCACAAACTCTCTCAGTGACTGTTTGTCTGAAAATATTATAAACTCTCCCTTATTTCCAGGTAGAGAATTCTTGCTTGGAAGTTTTTCTTTTTCAGTGTCTTAAACATATCATACCAGTGCCTTCTCAGCTCCATGGTTTATGTTGAAAAATTCACACATTAGTCCTACTAAGCTTCCTTGTATGTGATGGATCACTTTCTCTTTTGCTTTCAGAGTTTTCTCTTTTCTTTGACATTTGACAATCTGCTTAGTAACTGTGTTGGAGACGGTCTATGCGAATTTATTCTGTTTGGAGTTCACTGCATTTCTTGGATCTGCAATTTATGTCTTTCATAAAATATGGACATTTTCAGGGATTATTTCCTCCATTATTTTTTCTGCCCCTTTCCTCTTCTATTCTCCTTCGAGGACACGTATGACATGTATATTTGTGCACTTCAGGTTGACACTTAGTTCTCTGAGACCCTGCTTATATTTTTCCATTCTTTTCCCTCTTTGTTCTTTTATGCATAGGATTTCAGATGTACTGTCCTCTAGTTCACTAATCCTTTCTTCTGCCTCTTCAAATCTTCTGTTGTAAGTCTCCACTGTGTTTTTCATCTCTTCTTTTGTGACTTTTATTTCCCAAATCTCTGACATTTGATTTTTCAAGACTTCAAGCTCTTATTTATGTTTACTTAATGTCTTCTTTATAGCCTTCATTTTTGTGGCCATATCTTCCATCAACTTATTGATTTGATTTTTGACTTGATTTAGCATGATTGTTTGAACATTAATTAGTTGTTTCAAGTCCTGTATCTCATTTAAGTGTTAGTTTGTTCCTTTGACTGGACCATATATTTGCTTTTACTAGCATGATTTGTAATTTTTTGTTGATGTCTTGGCACCTGATTTCCTTGATTAGTTTCTTTTTGAGTTCACTTCACTCCTTTACCTAGGATTTTCTTGTGGGTTGGCTTTGCTCTTTAACTTTTTTGCATGTGTCCAGTTCAACTTATTCTAGAGTTCTAGTATAGCTTTTGTTTAACTGTTTAGTATTTTTTAGCTCTTGTTTTTCTCATTTTTATCCTGCCTATAAGGAATAATTTTTTAGAATGGCCTCCCTACATATGATCAACCCCAATTATATTTTTCCAGACAAGGCAGGCCCAGGTCTCAGGAGGAAGGTCTAATTAGTATCAAGTTTCCCTGAGGATGAGACTCAGCAGGTTGCCTGTCTTTCCTATGGAGCCTCTACATGCTCTTCTTTTCCTATCCTGCTCAGCAGGTGGCATTTTCCAGCCCACCCCTCTCCATTGGCATAAAGTGGTGTGGAGCATCTAATTCTCAGCCTGCCAGGGGCATGGCTGAGACAGATACTGAGGTGGAAGGCAAACTTAAACTGTTTCAGAAGGAGGGTCACCACTTAAGATTTGCCCCACCTCCTTTTCTTTGGGAAGATATGCCCATTAAAGAATTATCTCCTTCACTTCTTACTTTGTCTTTCAGACCTATCTTAAATCCCTCCTTGCCTGGTTCATTGGCAATTGAAAATGCCCGAGGTTTTCTCTAATTAGCTACTTAAAACACTTTATAAAAAGAAAGAAAAAAGTAAATAACAGAGAGAAAAAAGAAGATAAATCTCTTTTCAGAGTCATTTCCCAGCCCCCAAGGTTCATCAGTCAAGAGCTGAAGTTGATACCTGCCTGAATAAAGGGGCACAGCACTTTTTCAGTATTCTGAACCCAGTCAAGTTCAAAACCTCTTTTTCATTGTTGTTTTTGTTTTTTCTTCATGAGCCCCTTTTCCTGTCTGCTGAAAGGGACCTCAGACAGAGACGCCTTTCATGCTTTCTCTGGGTTTATCTGTGCTTGGGGTTTGTATTCAGCAGTCCAATTTGTTAATTAAAATTTCAAAGAAGCACAATGGTGGCTCAGCAGCAGAATTCTCACCTGCTATTCTAGATACCTGGGTTTGATTCCCAGAGACTGCCCATGCAAATAAACAAATAAAAATAAACTGCAACTAACACTTGGCTGTGCTATCTTCTCTTGCTCCTGGTAGAGTATGCTTCTTTTTTGTTTTCACTGGGAAGTGTATCCAGCAGCCTGGCCATGCCAGTGGGGGAAGGGTACCAGCTTCTAAAGTTTGGGATCTTTATTTACTGTTCCATGCTTTGATAGTGATGTTAGCCCTTCTATCCATTCCATACTGTTGTATGATGTGTCTCTGATTGTGGATGTCTCCAAACAGTCATTCCAGATAGTTCCTGGCTATTTGTCAGCTGCTCTAGAGCACTAAGTTGCACACTTCCCTACACTGCCACCTTGCCCTATCTCCCCCAAATACTGGTTTTTGTGGAAAAAGAAATAAAATGACTCAAAATGTAAAATTCTCCAGCCACACTCAAAATAAGAAAAATGTAAAAGAAAACCACAGTAGAAACATTTGTTTTCACTCCTTAGGTTGTGAAAATCCCCACTCTATCAACATTGGAATGCTTATGTATTCTAGTGTGGGTTAGTGGTACCAGTGAGTAGGGCAATTTGGCAATATTAATTCTTGTACTGTAAAATACATTTGTGTAACCTTTGCTTATTTTCCTATTGGGTTCTTTACCTTTTCTTTTGGAGTACTTATTCATATATTCATTTAACATATATTGCAGACATATGCAAGTTTATGTAGTGATTTGATCACTTTTATTATCATGACATTTCATAAATAGTCACAATAAACCAGAATTCTATTAGTTGAATATATCATTAGAGCTTGCTATGACTTATGTTCTCTGTTTTTAAAGATATTTTCAAATCACAATAATAGTCTCCTCAACTTAATTCTAAAATTTAAAAATTTGATCCTTCAGTTCTAAGTCACCTACAATATTTTGGTTCTATATTCTATATTGTATAATATTGTATAATATAGAATATACAGTTAGATTTTTCCTCCTAATGGTTAAACAACTTTTCTAGTGCCAGATAAGTTGAGTTTCTCAGGAAAGTATAATTTTGTACACTCTTAGGTGGAAGGTAAACTGATATGGATATATTTCAGATGTTTTGGCATTAATTATCAATAAATAAGATGAAATACATATCCTTTGATTAAAAATTTCATGTTAAGCATCTAAGTGAAAGAAATACTGTACATATATAGCAATATATATCCACACATGCTAACTGCAGACTTTGTAAAAGTGAAAAATTGTAAGGAATCAAAATGCCAATCATTAGTGCAAGAATAAATAATTTATATTGAGTATGAATTATGGAACGCTGTTCTTCACAGAATAAGGAAGATTTATATGTACAGACATAAATTTGTTTCCAGACATTGGTAAATGAGGAAAGATACTGCAGAGAAATAAATTTTCTGTGATATAATATATTCTTAATTATTTGTGTGGGCATGTGTGTTTGCATACAAAGATGAAGAAGAAGTAGAAAAAGAGAGAGAGACAAGGAGAGAGAAAAAGAGAGAAAGAAACAGCAGTTAAATTTGGGTAGATAATTGATATTGAAAGTGAAATGGAAGCCAAAGATCTTGTTTTAAAAAACATTTTAAACTTTTTCTTTAAATGAAGATGTATACTTGAACAATCAACATAATTAAAAACTTTTCTTTTTGTGAAGAGCGTGTAATAGTAGACAAGTTCACTCTCAAAATGCATCAGGACAAACCTAAGCCTTGTTCTCACTGGTTCCCTTTTGGGAACCCTCTTCTTTCTGTTAGTTGTTGGCATTTTACTTTTCTCCACAGAAGTGCCCCAAGTGTACTTGCCATGCCAAGAGTCCAAGTCTCTGGGAGTGGCTAAGGATGCCTATAAACAGACCTCATCAAAGCATAAGTGTCCTGTCTCTTTATCCCTGGTGTGCCAGTTTAAACTCATCTTCTGGTTTCATATATCTCCCTTTAGGTGACAACCCTTCTCACAGAAACACAGCTTTTCTCTGCCCCTGTATTCTATTGAAAAAAAATGATAGGCAACTAAACTAGCCCAAGACCATTCCAATTTCCAGTCTGTTTATTAGAAATCACATGACACCACATGAAGACATCAGCAGTGTCATACAGTTTGAGTTTTTCTAAGGCAGTTCAATGCATTTATAATAAATTCCCCAGTTTGATATATGGCCTTGCACTGTAATTACTGTAATTCTTTTCTTTGCATTATAAAATGTCAAGCTCTAATCTCCTACAAATATCTGTTTGAAAAAAATAACTTCAAATTAATTTCTACAAGAAAAAACAATACTATAAAAATAAGACAGAACAAAAGAAAAGATAAAAATAGTTTAAGAGGAAGCAATTGCAAGAATAAGCTCTATTGATTGTCACATTTAATGCTTAGATATTTTCAGGACAAAATAACTGGTTTAAGATTATGTTGTAGTCCAAATAGTATCCACTTCTCCAAGAGAACATGTTTAATAGCAGAAAAAGATAACTATGTATCTCAATGATAAAAATCAAACTCAAAATCTTTCAAAAGAGAGACCTGCATGTTATTCAAAAGCACTATTCTAATAGATTCTGCTTAATTAAGAGACTGGCTCTTTGTTACATATAAAATACAGGTTTACTTTTTTGTTGTATTTTGAGGTTTTGAATTCAGTGTATCAATTTTTTTTAAAAAAGCTGAGATTTTGATGATTACATTTGCAATGAATTTATACATCATTATAGGGAGAATGGACATCTTAACAATATTTAGTCTTCCAATCCTGTCATTTATTTAGGTCTTTAAAACTTTTTTTCATAGTCCTTTGTGATTTTCAGTGTAGGGATCTACAGCAGATTGAGTGGTGGCCTTTATTATCTATATATCCACCACAAACTGTGATGTTGAGCTTATTTGGAAAAAGGGTCTTTGCAAATGTAATTAAATTAAGGGTGTCAAGATGAGATCATCCTGGATCACCCAGATGGGCCTTAAAGGTCTTTATAAGAGAAAGTCAGGGAGAAGAAGGATTGTGGGAAAATGACAGAGTAGGGAACTTTAGGATTCAGTCCTTCTACCAGGACAACTATTAAACCTGCCTCAAACTGTCTTAAACAAATATTTTGAAACTCTGGGGGCCAGAAAAACACTGTAAAGCATCCAGGGAAAGGCAGGAGGATAGGCTGATAAATTATGGTAAAGAACAGTAAATTGTCATCTCCAGAGGGGGCTACCAGTGTTCATTCCCCACTCTTGTAGCTGTGGAGTTCAGTACCTGGCTAAAACTCATTGGTGACAGAAAGGGACATAAAAATCCTCTTCCCCAAGACCAAGGGTGGGTATGGCTTTTGATTAGTGACTTTATATCATTGGGTGCATGACATTGAGGGCAGCAATTATTTCAACATACCCAGATAAGGCTGGTAGCTACCATTGTTTCAAACTAGCTCAGACAGGGTGGTGATGGAGACTTAAGGATGCTGCACTTCCTCAGCACTGTGGAGCAGTTAGTTGAAGGGCTCTATTTGCTAAGCCATGGGCTAAGAAAGCTCAGCTTTGGGTAAGTGTGAAAGAAGCTTTTGACATCCTTCCTGATTCCCCCCTGTGGACACCATTGACCCTGTTTCAGGACCTGTTTCAGCTAAGAAAGGCAAATATTTGAAAGTACTCACTGGCATGCCCTTCTTCCCAGAATTTGCCCTCTAGGCAAAAACAGCATGAGACAACAAAATGAGCATAATAAACTGTAGAGGTGGAAAGTCTCAAGAAAAGACTTGCTGGTTTCAAACACCTAAGAGAGAGAGGTCTATCTCCTTGGAAACAGAGGTAACAGCTAAACTCCTATAAACAGGGGAACACCAAAACAACTAACTAACAAAAGCCCAGGACAAGATAGAAGCCCAGAAGAAGAAAGGAGAAACCCTACACAGTCCATTTGCCTTGGCATTTGCTGAAGCTCTGTTTTATTACCAGTTGGTTACAAAAATCAAGAAACAGACACATCAGGCAATAAATCCCAGAGTTAATATTTAAAAATATTAAAAAGTACATTAAACAAAAGAATATCAAGACAAATAAAGATACAGGAAATTGTGGCCCATTCATAGGAAAAGGTTAAAAATCCAGAAAACACCAGTGAAGAAGACCAGGATATGGATATGCTGAATAAAGCCTTTTAAAAAGTGACTTCCTTCAGCTCAAGGAGATGAAGGAAAAATACAGAGGAAAGAATTAAAGAACATCAGGAAAACAATGAATGAGCAATATGAGATTGAAATTTTAAAAAAGAACCCAAACAGAACTACTGGAGTTGAAGACCACAGTAGCCAAAATGAAAAATGTCCCAGAATTTCAAGAGCAGGTTGAAGGTGGCAGAAGAAAGACTCAGTGAACTCAAAGAAAAAACACTTGCAATGACTCAAGCTGCGACGCAGAAAAAGGAAAAAATTATAAAAAGAAAAATGAGCCTAAGATACTTCTGAGACACCATCAAGTGCACCAATATATGCATTATGGGTGTCCTAGAAGGAGAGGAAAGAGAGAAAGAGCAGAAAGAATATTCAAAGAAATAAGAGCAGAGAACTTTCCCAACTAGCAAAAGACAGGAATATATACATCCAAGAATCCCAAAGAACATCAAGTGGGATAAGCATGAGACAAATACGTTCATCATACATTGATCACTCTAGTGAATGCAACAGATAAAGACAGAGTTCTGAAAGCAGCAAGAAAAAGCAATGTGATACACACGAGAGAGTTCCAGTTAGATTGAGTCCTAATTTCTAATCAGAAACCTTGTAAGCAAGAAGGCAGTATGTTGAAATACATAAAAGCTGAAGGAAAACAAGTGTCAACCAAGGACTATTTTTGGAGTAGAAGAAATAAAACTTTCTTTATTTACAGACATAGAATGTCCTATGGAATATTAAACAATAAGAAAAAACTAACAAATGGATTTATTAGGATCATAAGATATAAGTTCAATTTATTAGAATCAATTACATTTCTATATACAAGTAACAAGCAAATAGAAAATTTTAAAATGACATTAAAATGGTATTAGAAACATAAAGTGTTTAAAAATAAATTTAACAAAAAGTACAAGACATTGAAAACCATAAAACATCACCAAAAGAATTGAAAACTTAAGTAAATGGAGAGAAATACCATGTCCATGGATGATAATATTCCATATAGTTAAGATTTCATTCTTCTTCAATGTGATCAGTAGGTTCAATGCCATCCCAAACAAAATCCCAGCAGGGTCTTTCAAGAGAAATTGGTGAACTGATCCTAACATTTTATGGAAATAAGCAAAGTGCTCAGAACAGCTAAAACAGTCCTAAAATAAAGAACAAATTTGGAGTACTCATATTACCTAATTTAAAACTGACAGTAAAGCTACAGTAACTAATGCCATATATAAAGGTATAAGAATGAGTAGTAATAGAGAACAATAGAGAGTACACATACATAATCAGTTGACTTTCAACAAAGATATTAAGAAAATTCAACAGGGAGAGGGTTAGCCTTTCAATAAATGGTGCTGGAAAAATTGGAGATCCACGTGGAGAACAAGAATGAGTTCCTACACTTACTTTTACCATATAAAATTCATTTAACATATAACGTAGATCTAAATGTAAAAGCTAAAACTATGGAGCTTCTAGAAGAAAACCATAAAACATATTTGTGATCTTGAGATAGGCAAAGATTTCTTAGAACGCAAAAGCACTAACCAAAAAACAGAAAAACTTAAGATACACTGAATATTACCAAGATTAAAAATTTTTGCGTTTCAAAAAACTCCATGAAGGGTGACTAGGCAAGATGGAGAAGAGGAGAAAATTCACAATTTATATTAAAAAGATTTGTATCCAGAAAATACAAAGAACTCTTGAACACAATATTAAAAGGACAAACAAACCAATTTTTAAAAATGGCCAAGTTTGAACAAGCACATCATAAAAAGAAAATATATGAATGGCCCATGAGCACATGAAAAGATGCACTAATCATCAAAAAAATGCAAAATCAAAACCAAGAAGTAGCACTTCACACCCACCACAATGGTCATAATTAAAAAGACTGAGAATACCAAGTGTTGGTGAGAAGATTAAGTAACTTGAAATCTCACACACTGCTAGAGGGAATTAAAAATTATTTACCCATTTTAGAGAACTATTTGGCAGCATCATACACATTAATTTGTAATTTTACTGAGATATATTCATACACATACAGCCCACCCAAGTATACAATTAATGGTGCACAGAATCATCACATGGTTATACATTCATCCCATGATTAATCTTAAAACATTTTTATTGCCCCAGAAAAAAGAAAAGAAAACCACAAACATGCCATACGCCTTTTCCCTTCCCTTATTGATGCCTAGTATTGTATTCTACCCAATTTAAAGACATACAGTAAAGATAAAATAACTAAGACATTGTAATATTGTCAGAGATAGATATACAGATCAGTGGAACAGAATAAAACATACAGAAGTAGAACCGAACAATATGGGCAACCAACAGTTTATTTTTTTGCTAAATAGCATGCAATCATTTTCAAAGACCAAGGCTCAACAACTTCTAATATTTTGTTCTAGCTATTCGAATACATTTTCCAGTATTTTCTTCCAACTATTCTAATACATTAGAAACTAAAAAGAAATACTTATATAATGAGTCAGTAATCATAATCATTTGTTAAAACCGAATTTCTCCATTACATCTCCTCCCTCCCGTTTAATCATCCTTTCAATCTTCAAGGATGTCTGGGCAATGACCATTTCAACTTCTTTGCACTGAAAAATGTTGTTGAACTGGGGAATAGAGGTATAAAACTGCCAACCAAGGATTTTATATCCAGCAAGATATTCCCTCAAAAATGAGGAGAAGAGGCTAAGGAACTGAGAGGCAGAAAGCTGGAGCCTGGGACGGAGGCACAGAGCCCATGGGAGTGCATGGGCAAGAACCAGGGACTAGGAATTAAGCTAAGCTATGTTCCCTGGTGTACTACACTCACCAGGCAGCCCTGTGACCAGTGACTCACCCCACACCCCACACACCTGAAACCCATCACCTGCTCCCATTCCCCATGCTCCAGATGTCCCCCCCACACCAGCCCCCAGTGCACATACCTGCCCCACATCGCCACTCCAAATGCAGCCCAACCCACCTCTCTTGCACCCCTCCTGAGAACTACCTCTCATTCCCTGTTCTCTGCAGGCTGTTGCCAGTGCATAAACGATGTGGACACTAATCTCCATACTCAGGCTATTCCCAACACCCTGTCCATAGTGTCACACAGTCTCACCCTGACTACTTAGCCTCCACACAACAGTTTATGGCACTCATAGACCCATGCATGCACACGGACCCCCAATCACATCATTCAGCTCTGGAAATCTCAGTTTACAACAGCCCTAGAACTGTGCATATACATGGCCCTCAACCACACTTCCCAGCTCTGAGAAAATGCTGACCTGCACAGCCAGGTCACATTTGCCACCAGTCCATGAAGGCATAATGCTGACCTGCTGCTGCAGCTCTATGCATGCTCAAAAAGGGCCTCATCTCTTAAACTAGCACACACCAGTGTTATGACCCTTAGACCAGTGTACCTGCACAGCTACATCCTCTCTGGCCGCTGGGCACCAACATTCACAAGCATCAGCATACCATCCCCAACCTGTGCCTATACCTACCCTGAAACAAATCACCATACTGTGTGCTCCACCCTGTACCTTGCTCCCTGCTGTACATCCATTCCATGAACACAAAGCCTTAGATGACTGAAAGACATCAACTACCAAAGTAAATCAATCAAGATATTTACATGCCATGAAGACAGCAAAAGATCACTAAGCATATCACAAAGTACACAGATATAGCCCTGCTTAATGACCAAACTAAAACACCAGAGGAGACACAGATATTGGAACAACTAATCAAAACTATTCATACAACTCTATTTAATGAAATAAGTGGGATGGCAAATGACATGAAGGAGATCAGGAAGACAATAGAAGAGCATAAAGAGGAATTTGAAAGAATAAAGAAAAATAGTGGATATCCCAGAGATTAAAGACTCTGTTGAGGAAATAAAAAACATACTAGAAGCACACAACACCAGATTTGAAAAGATAGAAGAAAGAACAAGTGATATAGAGGACAGGATAATTGACTTCAAAGATTCAAAACAGCAAATGGCAAAAAAGGTGGAAAATTTTGAATTGGATCTCAGGGAAATGATAGACAAAGCAAAATGCACAAATATAAGAATCACTGGTGTCCCAGAAGGGGAAGAGAGGAGTTAAAAGTCTAGGAAGAGTAGTTGAAGACATAATGGGGGAAAACTTCTGAACTCTGATAAAGGACATAAATATATAAGTAAAAAAAAGCCCAATGAACTCCAAACAAAATAGATCCAAATAAGCCTTCTCCAAGAAACATACTAATCAGTCTGTCAAATGTGAAGGAGAAGCAGAAATCTCTGAAAGTGACAAGGGAAAAACAAACTACTACATACAAAGGAAACCAAAAAAACTGAACTCAGACTACTCTGGAAGTACCATTGAGGTGAGAAGGCTGTGGTATAATATATCCAAGATCCTGAAAGAGAAAGACTTCCAGTCATGAATGCTGTATGCAGCCAAATCGTTTTTCAAAACTGAAGGAGAGATTAAAGTTTTCACAGACAAAGGAGTCCTGAAAATTTGTCAACAAGAGATGGGTTCCACAAGAAATACTAAAAGGAGTTCTGCTGGCTGAAAAAAACAAAACAAAACAAAACAAAAAAAACAGGAGAGGGAAATCTGAAAGAGGGTACAGAATTGAAGAGTATCACTAAGGGAAATTTAAAGACTACAAAGAGAAAGAGGGAAAAGAATGAATAGATCTTACAAATAAAATAAAAAAAAGATAAGATGGTGGAGTCAAGAAACACCTTTTCAGTAATAACTTTGAATGTTAATGGATTAAATTTGCCAATTAAAAGATACAGATTGGCAAAATGGATTAAGAAATATAATTCAGCTGTATACTGCTTACAAAAGACTCATCTTAGATGCAAAGATACAAATAGATTGAAAGTTAAAGACTGGAAAACGATTTTCCATGTAAGTTGTAACCAAAAGAAAGCAAAGGTCACTATACTAATATTGGACAAAATAGACTTTAAATGTAAAGACACCATAAGAGACAAAGAAGGAAATTATATTCTAATTAAAGGGTCAATTCGCCAAGATATACAATAATCATAAATGTTTATGCTCCCAATCAAGGAGCTCCAAAGTACATGAGACAGATGAGTGATAGATGTTTCAACAATAATAGTAAGAGACTTCAATACCACTGTCCTCTATAGATAGAACAACCAGACAGAAGATTGACAAGGAAATAGAGAATTAAATAACTTGATAAATGAATTAGACCTAACAGACATATATAGGTCATTGTACCCCAAAGCACAAGGATGTACATTTTTTCTCTAGTGCTCATGGAACATTCTCCAGGATCATCATATAATGGGGCACAAAACAGGTCTTTGTAAATTTAAAAACACTGAAATTATTCAAAGCATTTTCTCTGATCACAATGTGATGAAGCTGAATGCAGCAACCACCAAAGCATGAGAACTTTCACAAATATATGGAGATTAAATAACACACTCTTCAACAACAAGTGGATCAAAGAAGAAATTGATAGATAAATCAGTACCTATCTGGAGATGAATGAAAATGAGAATACAACTTATCAGAATTTATGGGATGTAGCAAAGGCTGTACTCAGAGGGAAATTTATTACCTTGAATGCCTATATTAAAAAACAAGAAAGAGCAAAAATCGAGGACTTAACAGCACACCTGGAGGAACTTGAGAAAGAGCAGCAAACTAATTCCAAAGCAAATAGAAGAAGAGAAATAACAAAGATTAAAGCAGAGAGAAATGAATGGGAAACCAAAGAACAACAGAAAGAATCAATAAAAGTTGGTCCTTTGAGAAAATCAATAAAATTGATGGGCCACTAGCAAGATTGAAAAGAAAAAAAGAGGGAGGATGCAAATAAACAAAATCAGAAATGAGAAAGGGTGCATTACCACAGACCCTGAAGAAATAAAAGAATTCATAAGAGGATACTATAAACAACTATACACCAATAAACTAGACAACTTAGATGAAATGGACAAATTCCTGGAAACACACAGAGAAGTTACACTGACTCAGGAAGAAATAGAAGATCTCAAGAAATGAATCACAAGTAAAGACATTCAATCAGTCATCAAAAATCTTCCTTCAAAGAAAAGCCCATGACCAGATGGCTTGACAAACTTTTCCAAAAAATTGAGGAAAAAGAAAATCTACTTAATTTATTTTACGAAGCTAATGTTATTTTCATACCAAAACCTGGTAAAGATGCTCTAAGAAAGGAAAATACAGGCCAATCTCCCTAATGAGCATAGATGCAAAAAAATCTCAATAAAATATTAGCAAATCAAATCCAAAAGCACATTAAAAAAATTGTACACCATGACCAAGTGGGGTGTAGTCAAGAATGCAAGGATGGTTCAACACTAGAAAATCTATTAATGTAATATAACACATTAACACATCAAAAGGGAAGATCATATGATCATCAACTTGATGCTGAAAAATTATTCAAGAAAATTCAGCATCCTTTTTCTGATAAAAACATTCCAAAAGATAGGAATCAAAGGTAACTACCTCAATATGATAAAGGGAATATATGAAAAACTGATAGCAGTATCATACTCAATGGAGAGAGACTTAAATCTTTCCCTCTAAGATCAGGAACAAAACAGGGATGCATGCTGTCACAACTATTATTCCACATTGTGCTAGAAGTTCTAGCCAGAGCAACTAGGTAGGTCAAAGAAATAAAAGGCATCCAAATTGGAAAGGAAGAAGTAAAACTCTCATTATTTGCAGATGATATGACACTATACTTGGAAGATCCTGAGAAATATACAGCAAATTACTTGACCTAATAAATACAGCAAGGTGGTGGGATATAAAATTAATGTGCAAAAAATCAGTAACATTTCTATACAGAAGCAATAACCTAGCTGAGGAGTCAGTTAAGGAAAAAATTCCATTCAAAATAGCAAGAAAAAGAATCAAGTACTTAGAAAGTGAACTTAACCATGGACGTAAAGGACTTGTACACAGAAAACTGCATAACATTGCTAAAAGAAATCAAAGGAGGATCTAAATAGGTGGAAAGACATTCCCTGCTCATGGATAGGAAGCCTAACTATAGTTAAGTCATCAATTATCCCCAAATTGATCTGCAGATTCAACACAGTACAAATCAAACTTCCAACAACCTGCTTTGAAGATTTGGAAAAGCTAATTACCATATTCATCTGGAAGGAAAAGAGACCCAGAATAGCTAAAAGTATCCTAAAAAAGAAGAACAAAGTGGGAGGATTAACACTCCCTGACTTTAAAACCTATTATAAAGCCAAAGTGGTCAAAAGAGCATTGTGCTGGCACAAAGACAGAAACATTGACCAACGAAAACGAACCAACAATGCAGAAATACACCAGCAAATTTATGGTCAACTGATTATTGATAAGGCCCCCAAGTCCACTGAACTGGGGCAAAACAGTCTTTTCAATAGATGGGCGTGGAGACATGGATATCAATAGCCAAAAAAAAAAAAAAAAAAAAAAAAAAAAAAAAAAAAAAAAAAAAAAAAAAAAAAAAAAAAAAAAAAAAAAAAAAAAAAAAAAAAAAAAAAAAAAAAAGTGAAAGAGGACTCCTATCTTATACCCTACACAAAAATTAACTGAAAGTGGATCAAACACCTAAATATAAGAACTAGCACCATAAAGCTTCTAGAGAAGAATGTAGGGAAACATCTTCAAGACCTAGTAATAGGAGGTAGCTTCCTTAACTTTACACTCAAAACACAAGCAACAAAAGAAAAAAATAGATAAATGGGAATTCCTCAAAATCAAATGCTTCAGCACCTCAGAAGACTTCCTCAAAAAGGTGTAGAGGCAGCCAACTCAATGGGAGAAACTATTTGGAAATCACATATGGGACAAAGGTTTGATTTCCTGTATATACAAAGAAATCATATAACTCAACCACAAAAGAACAAACAGCACAATTATAAAATGAGCTAAACATATGACATTTTTCTGACAAGCAAATACAGATGGATCAAAAGCACATAAAGAGGTGCCCTTGTCATTAGCTAAAAGGGAACTGCATATCAAGACTACAATGAGATACCACCTCACACCTATAAGAAAAGTTGCTATTAAACAAACTGGAAACAATAAATGTTGGAGAGGATGTGGAGAAAGTGGGACACTTATGCACTGCTGGTGGGAATGTATAATGGTGCAGCTAGCCACTATGAAAGGCAGTTTGGTGGTTCCTTAGGGAACTAAATATCAAGTTTCCCTGTGACCCAGCAATAACACTACTTGGTATATACCCAGAAGAGCTGAAAACAGTGACACAAACAGACATTTGCACACCGATGTTCATAGCAGCATTATTCACAATCATCAAAAGTTGGGAACAAATCCAATGCCCATTAACAAACAAGTGAATAAATAAAATGTGGTGTATACATATGATGGAATATGTTCTAGTTTGTTAGCTACTGAAATGCAATATACCAGAAACGGAATGGCTTTTAACAAGAGGAATTTAATAAGTTGCTAGTTTACAGTTCTAAGGCCGAGAAAATGTCCCAACTAAAGCAAGTCTATAGAAATGTCCAATCAAAGACATCCAGGGAAAGATACCTCGGTTCAAGAAGGCCAATGAAGTTCAGGGTTTCTCTCTCAAGTGAGAAGGCATGTGGCGAACACAGTCAGGGCTTCTCTCTCAGCTGGAAGGGCACGTGGTGAACATGGTATTATCATCTGCTAGTTTTCTCTCCTGGCTTCTGGTTTCATGAAGCTCCCCGGGAGGCGTTTTCCTTCTTCATCTCCAAAGGTCACTGGCTGGTGGACTCTCTGCTTCATAGTGTTGCTCTTTCTGAATCTCCAATTCTCCAAAATATTTCCTCTTTTATAGGACTCCAATAAACCAATCAAGACCCACCCAAATGGGTGGAGATATGTCATCACCTAATCCAATTTAACAACCACTCTTGACTAAATCACATCACCCAGGGAGATGATCTCATTACAGTTTCAAACATACAGTATTGAATAGAGATTATTCTACCTTTATGAAATGGGATTTATATTAAGACATGGCTTTTCTTAGGGGGAATACTTCCTTTCAAACCAGCACAGAATATTATGCAGCAGTAAGACAAAATGATGTCCTGAAGCACATGACAAGATGGGTGAGCCTTGAACACATAATGTTGAACAAAATTAGCCAGACACAAAAGGATAGATACTGTATGATTCTACTTTTATGACTAGCATAAAGGTATAATCAGAGGCTTACAATACAGAATATAGGGGACTTAGAGATACATAGAAGCTAGAGATGGGTGAACCATTAGCTAATGAGGTCGAACTCCAATGTAAGGGAATAGATAGGAGTGAAGGTGGTTTTCTAGTGGATGTGTAAGCAATATTACCATATTGAAGATGAGCAAGATTGAAAGGGGTTATATAGATCTATGTGTCCCACTGATTAACACTAGAAATATGAATTAGTTCTCACAAGAAATACTTTGACGATATGATTCTGACAAAGAGTGTTTAAGTCCAGAAAACTGCTATTGCATGCTATGGTATATGTTCAAAAGTAAACCATCAGCACTATCACAGCAACAGCAGAGGTAAATAATGGGCAGAGGGACAAGAGTTAAGAGGAGATTAAGACTTCCTATTTTGTGAGTGTGTGTTTATTGGTTTTCTGTCTCTTGGGAAGAATGAAATTTTCTAAAATTGAGAATGTTGACAGACTGTCAACTTTGGCCCCTATGCATGATGCCTGATGAATACAGGTAGCTGAAGGATGCACTGACAGGGAAGTAGATTAGTGAGCAGTGATGTATACTGATGAGCTAAGATTGTGCTGCTACAAAAAATGAATAAAGTCATGAGGCATGCAACAATGTGAATGGACATGTGGGACATTTGGTGAGACAAAATACACCAGAAATAAAAGAACAAGAATGGTATGGTCACCTTTTGAAAATGCTTATAAGAAAGCAGGGGGCTAGATTGTAGCCTTTTAGAGCAGACACATTAAATTTGGAGTGGTGATTATTATTTCTGGATTTTGAGAGGCTGTCTTATATTGCACTGGTTTGAAAGGATGTATGTACCCTCAAAAAGCTATGTTTTAAACATAATCTCTTTTTATAAAGGCAGCTGTTTCTTCTAATCCCTATCCAGTACTGTATGTTTGAATCTGTAATTAGATCATCTCCCCAGAGATGTGACTTAATCAAGAGTGGTTGTTAAATTAGATTGAGTGGAGGCATGTCTCCACCCATTTGGGTGGGTCTTGATTAGTTTCTGAAGTCTTATAAAAGAGGAAACATTTTGGAGAATGAGAGAGATTTTGAGAGAGCAGAATGACATGGCCATGAGAAGCAGGGTCACCAGCCAGTGACCTTTGAAAATGAAGAAGGAAAATGCCCCCCAGGGGGCTTCATGAACAGGAAGCCAGGAAAAGAAGCTAGCAGATGACACTGTGTTCACCATGTGCCTCTCCAGATGAGACGGAAACTCTGACTGTGTTCACTATGTGCCCTTCCAGATGAGAGAGAAACCCTGAACTTCATTGGCCTTCTTGAACCAAGATATCTTTCCCTGGATGCCTGAAGTTGGACATTTCTATGGACTTGTTTTAATTGGGTCATTTCCTCAGCCTTAGAACTGTAAACTACCAACTCATTAAATTACCCCTTTAAAAGCCATTCCATTTCTGGTATATTGCATTCCAGCAGCTAGAAAACTAGAACATATATATATATATATAACCTGATATATAACCTGATATCTAGAGATAAGAATGAAGCCAAACAGGTTGAGGTTAAAGTAATTCAGAACATAAAGGGTAAGAAAGACATTGTCTATATTTAGAACCATACATACTCTTTGAGATCAAAGGAAAAAAGGCTTATTTGGTTTGGAACTGAAATTTTCTGTAGCGCACAATCTAACTCAACCTATCTGTATAGGTCATTTAAAGTAGGCTACCTACTGAAGCACAGGTAGCCCAGAATAAGAAAGAGGTATTTTAATCCTGTATAGATTATTGTAATGCCTGGATACATCCTACAGTATATTAAGCATATAATAAAAAAATATTGGCAAAGTCCCCTGAGGGATGGGAGAAAGAATAAGGAACTATTAAACCTTGCCATCAAGGAATCCTCTGATACTGTGTTGAATATTAGGGACACCCAAATCAATGGGCCATGCACTCAATCATGAGACTTACTTATGTGAAGCTTATATAGGTAGCAGAGAGGCTCATGTCCAAGAGTTATTTCTGGAGGACCTCTTTTGTTACACAGATGTGACCTCAGTCTCAAAGCCCAACTCTGAAAGTGAAATCATTGCCCTCCCCTCTTTGTGGGACATGACATCCAGAGGTTCAAGTCTCCTTGGGACATGGATGATTACTCCCAGGGATGAATCCAGGCCTTGGCACCATGGGATCAGCAATTGCATCCTGACCAAAAGGAGGAAGAGAAGCATAACTAATAAAATATCAGTGGCAGAAAGTTCAAATAGAGTCAAGAGGCTGCTCTGGAGGTTGCTCTTATGCAAACTTCATTTAGACCTTGCTACCTATCATAACCTGCCAACCCCCAACAAGGACCTTTTCATCCAATCCTAAAGAATACCTAGGGAAACATATAAGATTCCATAAGTGTTTCATGCAGTAGAGTAACTTTCCAGAAGCCTCCAGCCTCCCGATGGGTCCCTGGTCCAGATAAGTCCTGACACCTGGCCCAGCCTCTCCAGAACATCAGATAGTTACATCTCCCTACCCCGTATTAGTGACAGACCCTTCCAATATGAAAAATTTAGAATTGCTATAACTCAAATACCCCCAAAGAGATGAATGGAAACATCAAAGGTGGTGGTGGATTTATATAGAGAAGATAGGATTTAACAAATGAATGTGAATGTTGAATCATTAAATTGATATCTCCTTTAGTCTCCAGTATTTTAGAGCAGCTAGAAGTAAAAACCTAAAATTGTGGAGTGGTATCCCATGTCAAACTCTGAAATATGTCCTATAACTAATTGTGGTGCCGTGCTTTGAAATTTACACCTTTTTTGTTTATATGTTATTTTTCACAATAAATGAAGAACAAAAGTCAATTGTGATGATAAAAGATTTAAGGCTTCTAGACACCTATATTCTGGAGCAGCTAGAAGGAGAAATCTGAGAGGATTGTATGGTAACCACGACAAACTCTGGGATCTGTCCTGTAACTATTTGTTGAAAAGTTCTTTGAAAACCATTGCTTTTATATTTCTTTGCTTTGTATATATGTTATACTATAAATAAACAAGTTAAAAAGCTATAAAAAAAAAAAAGAGAAGGGGGCAGGCCATGGTGGCTCAGCAGGCAAGAATGCTTGCCTGCCATGCCAGAGGACCCGGGTTCAATTCCTGGTGCCTGTCCATGTAAAAAAAAAAAAAAGAAAAAAAAAAAGAGAGAAGGGAATGTTAAGGCATTCCCAGATCAACAAAAACTGAGGGAGTTCATCATCACCAGACCTGCTTTTCAAGCAATGCTAAAGGGAAATATTCAACTGAAATGAAAGGACATTAGATAGTGGTTCAAAGTGGCATAAAGAGCTGTAGTAAATGTAAAGATTTGAGTAATTATAAATGTCAGCATTATTGTAGTGTCTTACTTGGTATGTTACTCCACTTCTTATTTCCTACAGGTGCTGAAGCAAAATGCAGAAGCAAAAATAAATAATGATAAATCTGTTTGTGAATATATACTATACAAAGATATAAGTGGTAAGAAGTACAAACTTCTTTGTGGAATGGAAGGATATAGGAAAAGTATATGTGCATGCTATTGAAGTTAAGTTGTTATCAAATCAAATATGATTGCTATATATTTAGTATGTTAAATTTTAACCCTAAGGTAATCACAAGGAAAATAAATGAAAAACATATGCAGACAGAAATGAGAAGCCACTCATTGTGGTTTGCCACTTTGAATCTATTGTGAACTCCAGAAAAGCCATTCATTGTCCTTTAATCTTCATTTAGTATTGCTGGGTGGAATCTATTTGATTGTTTCCATGAAGATTGACCCACTCAATTGTGGGTGGTAACTTTTGATGAGATGGTATCCATGGGGATGTGTCTCCACCCATTCAATTTGGGGTTGCTACTGGAGCCCTTTAAGAGGAAACCATTTTGGAAAGATCCAATAGAACCAACAGAGCCCACATAGCCAGAGACTTTTGGAGATGCATAAGAAAAATGCCCCTAAGAAAACTACTGAAGAAGCCTGGAGAGAGAGCTAGCAGATTTTGTCATGTGCCTTTCTAGCTGAGAGAGAAATTCTGGAACATTATCAGCCTTCTTGAGCCAAGGTATCTTTCCCTGGATGCCTTAGTTTGGTCATTTTCATAGCTTTGCCTTAATTTAGATGTTCTCATGGCCTTAGAACTATAAATTTGCAACTTAATAAATTCCTCCTTTTAAAAGGTGTTCTGGTTTGCTAGCTGCCGGAATGCAATATACGAGAAATGGAATGGTTTTAAAAAGGCGAATTCAATAAGTTGCTAGTTTACAGTTCTAAGGCCGAGAAAATGTCCCAATTAAAACAAATCTATAGAAATGTCCAATCAATGGCATCCAGGGAAAGAAACCTTGGTTCAAGAAGGCCAAGGAAGTTCAGGGTTTCTCTCTCAAATGAAAAGGCACATGGTGAACATGGCCAGGGTTCCTATCTCATCTGGAAGGGCACATGGTGAACACAGCATCATCTGCTAGCTTCTTCTCCTGCCTTCCTGTTTCATGAAACTCCCTGGGAGGCATTTTCCTTCTTCATCTCCGAAGATCACTGACTGGTGGATTCTGCATCTCATAGCTATGTCATTCTGCTCTGCTCTTTCTGAATCTCTTATTCTCCAAAACATTTCCTCTTTATAGGACTCCAGAGACCTATGAAGACTCACCCCAATGAGTGGAGACATGTCATCACCTAATCCAGTTTAACAACCACTCTTGACTAAATCACATCTCCAGGAAGATGATCTGATTACAGTTTCAAACATACAGTATTGAATTGGGATTACCCTGCCTTTATGCAATGGGATTTTGATTAAAACATGACTTCTCTAGGGTCCATACATCCTTTCAAACCAGCACAAAAGGCATTCCATTTCTGATATATTGCATTCCAGAAGCTTTTGTAAACTAAAACAATGGTAAACACAAAAAAGTCAAACAAATATAAAAATAAGCATTAACAGAAGAATTAAGGGGCAAAAAGGTATAAGATATACAAAGGTTAAATAGCAAGATGACAGAAGATAGTCCTGTATTATTAGCTGTGACTTTTAAATGCAAATTGATCAAACTCTCCAGTCAAAAGGCAGAGATTGGCAGAATGGTTAAAAAAGCATGTTCCAACTATAAGCTGTTAACAAGATACTCACCTTAAATTTGTAGATATAAGTAGGTTGAGGAGGAAAGGATGGAAAAATATACCAAGAAAGTAGTAACCAAATTGAAGAGGAGGTGTACCAGTTTGAATGGATTATGTAACCTACAAAAGCCATGTTTTAATCCTGATTCCATCTTATAGAGACAGCTATTTCTTTTAATTCTTATTCAGTACTATAGGTTGGAAATTTGATTAGGTTATCTCCATGGAGAAGTGATTGACCCAAATATGGCTATTAACCTTTCATTAGAAGGAGATGTAACTCCACCCATTCCAGGTGGGTCTTGATTAGCTTACTGGAATCCTTTAAAAGTGGAAGCATTTTGGAAAGCCACAACAGAGCCACAAGAGCCACAGAGCCCTCAGAGTCAGAGACCTTTGGAGATGAAGAAGGAATACTCTCCCATCAGAACTTCAGGAAACCAGAAGCCTGGAGAGAAAGCTAGTAGATATTGCCATGTTCACCATGTGCCTTTCCAGTTTAGAGGGAAACCCTGCACCTCATCAGCCTTTCTTGAGTGAAGGTAACTTCTTGTTGGTGCCTTAATTTGAACATTTTAATAACCTTGCCTTAATTTGGACATCTTTTCAAGCTTAGAACTACAAACTAGTGGTTTATAAATCCCCCCTTTTAAAAGCCATTCTGTTTCTGATATATTGCATTCCAAAAACTAGCAAACTAGAACAGGAAGGAATACTTATTATATGAGGCCAATATCACCTTCATATGAAAACCAGATCAAGATACCACAAGAAAAGAGCTTTCTTTTCTACTTTCTTTTCTTTCATTCTACTATGGTCTATTCATAATGGACCAATATCTATTATGAATATAGATGCAAAACCTTGAACAAAAGTTAGCAGACTAAACCCAACAGTATATTAAAGGAATTATACCCCATGGTGAAGTGTAATTTATTGCTGGTATGCACAGTTGGTTCAACATAAGAAAATCAACCTATGTAAAACACCACAATAACAGAGTGAAAGACAAAAACATGTGATCATGTTAATTGATGCAGAAAAAGCATTTGACAACATCCAGCACTCCTTATTGACAAAAATACTTATTAGGAATAGAAAGAAACTTTTTTAACACAAAAAAGGTGTATATGAAAATCCCACAGCTAGCATTCTACCTAATGATGAAAGACTGAAAGCTTTCCCTCTAAGATCAAAAACAAGACAAGGATGCTGACTATGACCACTGCTATTTAACATAGTACTGGAAATTTTTCTCAGAGCAATTAGATAAGAAAAAGAAATAAAGTACATCCAAATTGGGAAGTAAGAAGTAAAATTTTTCCCTATTGGCCTATGAGATGTTTCTATATACAGAAAATCATGAAAAATCCACAATAAAACTCATAGAGCTAAAAAATGAATTCAGCAAATGGTTTAGTATAAGATCAATGCCTCCAAATCAGTAGTGTTTATAACACAAGCAATGAACAATCAGAAGAAGAGATCAAGAAAAATATTCCATTCAAAAGCACAACTAAAATAATCAAATATCTACTAAAAATGCAACCAAGGATTTGCAGGATATTACACAGAAAATTACAAAATGGTGCAAAAACAAATCAAAGAGACATAGAAAATGGAAGGACATACTGTGTTGATGGATTGGGAGACTAAATACTATTACAATATCAGTACTACCCAAAGCAATTTATAGATTCACTGCAATCCCTATTCCAAGTCAAACCTTTTCCACAGAAATGGAAAAGATAATCATCAGATTTATATAGGGTAAAAGTTCCAAATAACTGAAGACATCTTGTGAAGGAAGAGTCAAGTTGGACAATTTACACTTCTTGACCTTAAAACTTATTTCAAAGCCAAAGTATTCAAAATAGCATGATACTGACACAAGGGCAGGCATTTAAACAAATGGAATCAAATTGATAGCTCTGAAATTAACCCTCATGTTTATGGCTGATTTTAGACAAGGAGGCAAAGACCACTCAATTGGGGAGGAATAGTCTCTTCAACAAACAATGTGTGGGAAGATGGATTTCCATTTGCAAAAAGGAAGGTACCTACCTCGCAACTTATACAAAAGTCAACTCAAAATTTATCAAAGGCCTAAATATAAGAGCTAACAATATCAAATTCCTTGAAGATAACCTAGGAAAGTATCTTCAGGATCTTGTGTTAGGAGTTGGCTTCTTAGAGTTTACACCCAAAGTACAGGTGACAAAAGAAAAAATAGATAAATGAAACATCATCAAAATAAAAAAAAATTATGCCTCAAAGAACTTTCCCATGGAGGTAAAATGGCAACCCACACAATAGGAGAAAAATATTTGGTAACTCCCTATCCAATAAAGGTTAATGTCCAGAATCTATAAAGAAATCCTTCAACTTAACACCAAAAAGATAAATAACCCATATACTATGGGCAAAAAACTTGATTAGACATCTTTCCAAAGAAGATATACAAATCAGAAAGCTTATGAAATGTTCAATGTCATTAGCTATCAGGGAAGTGCTATTCAAAACCACAGTGAGGAACCATTTCACACCCATTAGAATGGCTGCTACAAAAAATGGAAAATAAGTGTTAGAGAGGATGTGGAGAATTAGCACACTCATTAATTGCTGGTGGACATGTAAAATGGTTCAGCTGCTGAGAAAGACAGTTTGGTGGTCCCTCAGAAAGCTAAGTATAGGATCACTATATGACCCAGCAATCCCACTTCTCAATATACACCCAAAAGGACATCATCCAAAAAATATCATTTTGAGTGAAATAACTCAGATGCGAAAGGACCAATACAGCTTCATCTAATTTATTTGAAATAATTAGAATAAGTAAACTCTTAAAGTCAGAATATAGAATAAAGTTTCACAGGGGTTAAGGTAGCGATAGGGAATGGAATTGGGGCTTGAAATATGTGCCTATTTGAAATGATGGACATGTTTTGATGATGGTGATATGACACAGCATTGTGAATGTAATTAACAGCACTGAAATATATCTCAGAATGTGATTATAAAGGGGGGAATACCAGATTTTATATATGGTAATGGAATAAAATTTTTAAAAAATCAGTGGAAGTACACTACAAAAACAGTGAACCTTAACTTAAACAATGGTCTATGGTTAATAGTACAATTATAATAATATTCTATCTTCAACTGTAACAAATGAAACCACATGAGTGCTAGGTGTTAAATAATGTGGTGGTGTATGGGAATCCTGTATTTTATGCATGATTATTTTGTAAATCTAAACTTTCCTTATTAAGTTAAAAAAGAGAGAGAAAGACATTAGGATATTTCTGATGGAGAAGTTATGTGAAATGGAAGTGGTGAAATTGAAATTATTCAGTCAGAAGCTAAGGAACACCGGGAACCACCAGAAGGTGGAATAGCCAAGGAATGGATTCTCCCCCAGAGCCTTCTGAGGGAGCACAGTCCTGTTGACACCTTGATTTTGGACTCCTGGCCTCCAAAAACATGAGAGAATAAATTTCTGTGTTTTAAGTCACCCACTTTGTGGCAATTTGTTATGGAAGTCAGCAGCAGCTAGTACAGGGTCATGTTTACCTTTCATTAGATAAATTCCTATGAATTTTATTTCTCAAGCTGTTGTAAGTGGTATTTTTTTAAAAAATTAATTTTCAATTGTTCATTGCTAACATACAGCAATATAATTAAATTTTAAATATTAACCTAATGTCCTGTGACTTTGCTAAATTCATTTATTACTTCTGACAAGTTCTTCATGAATTCCACAGAATTTTCTGTGTATACGGTCATGATGGCCACTAATACAGTTTTACATTTCCCTTTCTTATCTTGGTGTCTTTTACTTGTTTCTATTTCCCTCTCTTCTTATAATAAAATGCTTACTGTAGGTTTTTCATAGATGCTGTCTTTCAGATTGAGGATGTTTCCAGCTACTCCTAGTTTGTAATGAGATTTTTTATAATTAAGGAAAGCATATTTGAAAAAATTTAAGACACATTTATAATTTTCTAAATTTTTAAATTTTTTCAAATATGCTTCCCTTAATTATAATAAATCTCATTTATTATTATGTGATTTTTTTCATTTTATTCTGCTAATGTGGTATGTTATGATGACTGATTTTCAAATATTAAACCAATTTTTCTAACTCTGGGGGGTCATCTTGGCATAGAGATTTCTTTGGGGAAGTTTGTAGAGGACAAAACCACTCTTCAGATTTAAATGTTTTATTACCTCTATTGCTGAAAGGGCTTCAAGGAGATATTTCTTAGTCTGCTCCTTACAATAATAAATTGACCTGAAGAGAACCACCTTCTGAGGGCAGTTTGCATTTCTGCAACTGACTGAGGTGAGGATATAAAACCCTGGCTCTTTTAGACAACCTCAGATGAACTCCAAAGGACAAAACTCTACATGGTCAGCTAATACTTCTCTTGACTTTGAATCACAGGTTTACTTTTCCATCATACCAATTCTGCTTTGTTCCCTTCCATTCCATGGATACCAATTCCCAGAGCACTTTCTAATAAGTCTCCAGCATAATATCTTTCCTTACAGTCTACTACCTGGAAAATTGAACCAGAGAGCGGTGTGGACTATAAATTCCATTCTTTAATAGATAACACACATTTAAAATGTTCTGTTTCTTTATGGAGTTTTGATAGTATCCATTTTTAAAGGAAGTTTGTCCATTTCATCTAAGATGTCAAGTTTATTGACATTAATTGGTCATTTTTAGAACATTTGCATGACTCCAGAAAAAGAAATAGCAAAAAAGAAAAAGAAAAAAAAAACTCATACATACCATGCCCATTACCCCTCCCTCTCATTGATCAGTAGTATTTTCATCTACCCAAAGTATTTTATCACTTATCCCCCTATTGTTTATTTATTTTTATCCATATTCTTTTTTTTTACTCATCTGTCCATACCCTGGATAAAAGGAGCATCAGACACAGGTTTTTACAATTGCACAGTCCCATTGTAAAAGTTATATCTTAAAAAATATCTTCAAGAATAAAGTCTATTGGACCACAGCTCAACAGTTTCAGGTACTTCCCTCCAGCTACACCAATGCATCATAAACTAAAAAGGGACATTTATATAATGCATAATAATAATCTCCAGGATAAGCTCTCAACTCTGTTTGAATTTTCTCAACCACTGAAACTTTACTTCGTCTCGTTTCTCTCTTCATCTTTTAAATCAAGAAGCCTTTCTCAATCCCGTGGTGCTGGGTCCTGTATCATCCAAGGAGCTCTGTTACAAGTTGCCAGGGAGATTTACACCCCTTGGAGTCATGTCCCATGTAGGTGGGAGGACAGTGAGTTCACCTGCAGAGTTTGCTCACAGAAAGAGGCCACATATGAGTAACAAAATATGTTCTCTGTGGTGACTCTTAGGCCTAATTTTAAGTAGACTTAGCACTTAGCATACCCTTTGCAAGAATAAGTTTCAGGAGGGCAAACCCCAAAGATCATGGGCTCAATCTATGGATTTGTTTGTCCCCACTGCTTGCTAGAATATCAGAAATAATCTAAATGGGGAAGTTGAACATTTCCTCCTTCCCTAGTGGAATACATCTTTATCTATTGCCAAAATTTTGCTGGGATATATCAGGGCATCATACTAACCTGGACAAACCAACAAGACCTCACACCTTATTCAAGATTCCATGTGTTCAACTAAACTGACTATGCAAGTTAAATTAGGTAATGAACTACCCAAAATATAAAGTTTGCACCAAAAAAATCTCTCCCTTTAGTCTCACACAGAAGCTGAAGTTTTAAAATATGGATAATATCATCCTTTACTCTGTACTCTGATTTACCCTCATCCTATCCGGATCAGATTCCTTCATATCTCTACTCAAAATTTGATCACTTTTTCAACTTTTTAAACAGTTCCTATAAGGGGCACTGTGACTTTCATAGCTTCAGAGCTCTAACATTGAGTCTCAGGTGTCACATACATACCTAAAGTTTTGGGGAATGACCAGGTTATATACAGACATCTCAGTATCTCAGAATTTAGAAATAAGAGTTACAACTCCTGAATATATGTGACTGCTGTAAGAACTTACAATTGGTCATTGTTTTGGTTTACCAAAGCTGTCAGAATGCAATATAACAGATATGGTTTGGTTTTTACAATGTGGATTTGTTAATTTATAATTTTACAGTTCTAAATCCATGAAAATGTCCCAATAAAGACATCAATAAGATGATACCTTCGCTGTAAAATGGCTGCTGGTATCTGGGGTTCCTCTGTCAGATAGCAAGGTACATCACTGACATCAGCTGCTTCCTCACTCCTAAGTTTTATTGTTTTCACGTCCTGGTTCCAATGACCTCCTTTCTGGGTCCTTTGGGTCCTGTCTTAACATCTCTAGGGCCTTTCTTTCTCAGCTCTCTCCATCTTTTCTGTTGTTTAACCCTTAACAAAGGAGTCCAGTAAAAAGGATTAAGACCCAACTTGAATGTGGTGGGTCACAATTCAATTGAAGTAACCTAATCAAAAGTCCCACCTACAATAGGTATATCCCCACAGGAATGGGTTAAAGGAAGATGGTCTTTTCTGTGGTACACAACAGTTTCAAAACAGCACAGGCATCATATCCTTTTACTATCCTTTAATGTCTGTAGGACCTGTAGTAGTGTCTCATATTTTAATCCTGATATTAGCATTTCTTTTTAATTTTGTGAATAACTTATCAATTTTATTAATCTTTTTATAATGAACTATTTTATTTTTTACATTCTCTACTGTTTTATGTCTATTTCATCAATTACCACTATTTAAAAATATTTTCTGTGGGTTTACTTTGCTCTTCTCTTTAAGGCTTCTAAAAGTGGCAGCTTAGATCTTTGAATGTAGACACTAGAAGCTATAAACTTTCTTATAAGTATTGCTTTGACTGTATAAATTTTGATATGATATTTTGTTATACCATTCACTTATATACAAGTGAAATATAAACACATATATATATATATATTTCTTGGATAATTGACCCCTTCATCATTACATAATGCCTCTATTATTCCTGACAATTTTCCTTGCTCAGAATATGCTTTGTCTGAAATTAATATAGCTTCTGTAGCTTTATTTTTAAACAGTTAATTTTACTAACATATATATAACTCAAAATTTCTTATTTTAAATGCTTCCAAGTATACATTTCAGTGGTATTGATAACAGTCATACTTTCCTGCTATGATAAAAAAAATCCATTATCCATACTTCTTCATCACCTCAAAAGAAATTCTACACCCACTACGTAATAGACTCCTACACAATTATGTCCTTTTGTGTGAGGCTTATTTTCACTTATGATAATGTTTCATTCTATTTTATGGCTGAATAATATTATATATGTACACACACATACACACATACACATATACAATGTATTTTGTTTATCCATTCATCTGTAGACAACATTTGGGTTGCTGCCATCTTTTGTCTGTTGTGGATAATATTATGTACATTGGGGAACAAATATCTATACAAGTTTGCTTTAGATTGCTTTGAGTATATACCAAGAAGTGGGATTGCCAGGTCCTATGGAGTGCCAGTTTGAAACTGTCATGTACCCCAGAAAATCCATACTCTTTAATCCTCACTTAATGTTGCTGGGTGGTACTTTTTAAATTTTTTTCTATGGAGATGGTGAGCCACCCAACAGTGGGTAGTAACTTTTGATTAGATGGCATCCATGTAGATGTGTCTCTACCCATTCAAGTTAGGGTTGCTTACTGGAGCCCTTTAACAGGGAATCATATTGGAATATGCTGACAGAGCCCTCACAGCCAGAGAACTTTGGAGATGGAGAAGGACACCACTCCCAGGGAAGCCTTATGAAGGGAGAAAAAAAGCCAGCAGATGTTGCCATATATCTTTCCGGCTGACGGTGATGTTCTGGACCCATCGACCTTTCTTCACTCAAGAGATCTTTACCTGGATGCCTTAGTTTGGACATTTTCATAGTCTCAGAATGGTAAACTTGCAACTTAATAAACTCCCCTTTTTAAAAGCCATTCCATTTCTGGTATATTGCATTCTGGTAGCTTTTACAAATTAAGCAGATTTTGGTACCAGAAGTGGACTGTTGCTTCAATTTGCAAATACCAAACATGTTGAAATAGCTTTTTAAATGGATAAGGAAAGTTTCTGGAAGAGTTGTTAGAAGCTTGATAGAGATGGCCTAGATTGCTTTGAAGAGACTGTGGGCAGAAATGTGCTCTAAAGATACTTCTGATAAGGCCTGAAACTTTAATGATACACTTGTTATTGCAAATGTAAGGAAGGTGATCCTTGTTTAAAAATAGGATATTTAGCAAAATTGACTAATAATTTTGGGTAGAAGGCAGATTTTAAAAGCCATCAACTTGGGCATTGTGCTTGTTTGAAAGGATGTATGTCCCCTAGGAAAGCAATGTTAATCTAAATCCCATTTCATAAAGGCAGAATAATCCCTATTCAATACTGTGTGTTTGAAACTGTAATCAGGATCATCTCCCTGGAGATGTGATGTAATCGGGAGTGGTTGTTAAGTTGGATTACATGATGATGTGTCTCCACCCATTCAGGTGGATCTTGATTAGTTTCTGAAGTCCTATGAAAGAGGAAGCATTTTGGAGGATGAAGGAGATTCAGTGAGAGCAGAGAATACTGCAGCACCACAAAGCAGAGTCCACAAGCCAGTGACCTTTGGAGATGAAGAAGGAAAACACCTCCTGAGGAGCTTCATGAAACTGGAAGCCAGTAGGAAGCTAGCAGATGATGCCATGTTCACCATGTGCCCTTTCAGATGAGAAACTCTGAACTTCATTGGCCTTCTTGAATCAAGGTATCTTTTCCTGGATGCCTTAGATTGGACATTTCTACAGACTTTCTTTAACTGGGGCATTTTCTCTGCCTTAGAACTGTAAACGAGCAACTTATTAAATTCCCCTTTTTTAAAGCCATTCTGTTTCTGGTATATTGCATTCCAACAGCTGGCAAACTAGAACAGATATTTAGCAGAAGAGATTTCCAAACTAAATATGGAAAGTGCAGCCTAGTTTCTCCATGCAGCTTATAGTGAAATGTGACAGGAAAGAGATAAGCTAAGAACTGAAATCTTGGGTACAAAGAAACCAGATATTGATAGTCTAGAAAATGCTGGGCTTCCAGAAGTGGATTCCCCAAATAATAGTGCCCCATGTGAGAATTTAATCAAACATGGAGCCATTCAGCCATTTCAGAAAAAGTCAAGATTGGAGATGGAATTACCCAGAAAGGATCTGTGGAAAGTTCTATTGTCTGATGGTTATCAGCCCTGCTACTACAAAAAAAAAAAAAAAACCAAACCAAAAAACCCCAAAAGTGTTGTGGGATCTGGATAAATGGAACTACTGCCAGTCTGGACTAAAAGGGCCATAAAAGTGATGAACTGAAGGAAAAATAGCTTTCAGGTAGAACCATAGAAGCTAAGGCCTGAGGCCAAGAAACCACAGTCCTGGACAGTAGACCGACCCATACAACTTGGAGAAGTTGCGATTTTCCTGAAAGCAAAGGGCAGGAGTTTCAGTGTCCTAGGCCTTGGAGAGGGTGAAGCCTGGTTTAGGGATTGGGGTGAGCCTGGCTGTCACCACATTGTTTTGAGGGGTTTAAGCATGTACTCCTGAGGTGGCAGAGAGTCCTGGTATTGCCCTGATGCTTGGAGAGGGTGGAGATGAGAAAAGGTGGTCTCCTCAATTTCACTCAAGGTTGTAATTCTCACCCCAGTATTTGGAGAGAGCTAGGCCACTGTGCAGGCCCTTGGAAAGGGTGGGACTGCCATTTTTCTAAAGCCCTGAGGATAAGTGATTCTCAGACTTTGAAACCCAGTGGTGTTTGCCTTGCAGGTTTTCAGAACTATTTGGGTCTGGTGAACCCTGGGTTCTTTCCAATTTCTCCCTATGGAAATGGGAACATTTATCCTATGACTTTTCCTTCTTTGTATATTGGCAGCAGATAACTTATTCTGAATTTTACAGAGGATAGTTTTGCCTTAGGACAGATGACACCTGTAGCTGACCTTGTTGAGATCTTGTACTGTTCCTGACTTTGTATTTTATTTGTATTTTTACTGAAATGGCTTAAGTCTTTGTGACATTGTGATGGAATGAAGGTATTTTGCATTTGGACATATCTTTTTGCAGTTCAAAGGATAGAATGTGCTGGTTTGAAACCCTTACATATCCCAGAAAAGCCATGGTCTTTAATCCTCATTCAATATTACTGGGTGGGGTCTTTAAAAATTTTTTTCCATGGAGGTGTAAGCCACCCAATAATAGGTGCTAACTTTTTACTAAATGGTTTCCATGGAAATGTGTCTCCATCCATTCAAGATGGGGTTGCATACTGGAGCCCTTTAAAAGGGAACCATTTTAGAAAGTGCCAACAGAGCATACATAGCTAGAAATCTTTGGTGATACATGAATGAACCTTATGAAATGAGAAGAAAAAGCTAGCAGAAATTTCCATGCATCTTTCCAGCTGTCAGAGGTGTTTTGGACCCATCAGCCTTTTTTGGCTCAAGATATCTTTCCCTGGGTGCCTTAGATTGGACATTTTCACAGCCTTAGAATGGTAAACTTGCAACTTAATAAACTCCCCCTTTAAAAAACCATTACATTTCCCATATATTGTTTCCTGGCAGCTTTTACAAACTAAAACATATGGTATTTCTCAGCTCAATTTTCTGAGGAACTGTCAAACTGTTTTGCATAATGGGTGACCATTTTACCTTCCCACCAGAAATGTAGGAGGGTTCCTATTTCCTCACATCCTTGCTAGCACGTTATTTTCTATTTTTAAAATAACTGCACTCCCATTAGGTTAGAAGTGGTATTCTGGGTTTGCATTTCCCTAATGGCTAAAGATGTTAAGCATATTTTCATGTGCTTATTGGTCATTTGTGCATTTTTTAAAGAGGAATATCTTTTCCCATGTTAAAATCAAGTTATTTGTCTCTGTTTTTGAGTTGCAGGTGTTCTTTATATTTCAGGATATTAAACCATTATCAGATTACATTTCTTCCATTCTGTAGGCTTCTTTACTTTCTTGATAATCTTTGATGCAACAAGTCTTTTCAATTTTAATGAAGTCAATTTTATCTATTTTTCTTTTATTGCTCATGCTTTTGGTGTCATATCCAAGAATCCATTGCCTGATACCTTGTGTCATGGTCAGGTTCAAGTGGTGATACCTGTTTCTCTGGCTGGGCAAGCGCTGGCCTGTCTGTTGTGATGAGGACAATTCATTGAATTAAATGTGATCATGTCAGCTGCATCCACAGCTGATTCCATTTGTAATCAGCCAAAGGGGAGTGTCTTCTGCAATGAGTAATGCTTAATCTTGTTGCTTCCATGGGACCAGAGTGCAAAGGATATTAAGGAATGATGAGAGAGACAAATGGGATCAGGGGGTCTGAAGCTTAGTGACCACAGACTACAGACAACTTTATTCTTAACTAGTTCCTGCTTATATACTGCAGGGTTTAAAAGCATGCATGCATTTTGTGAGAAAGCAGAGTGCTTATTTTTCAGTGCCACAAAGAACTTGGGGTTAAGAAAAAGCAAACATTCTCTCCCTTCCAGACTGTTCTCCATTAAGCAGGTAACAATCTCCACAATTTACTGCTGCCGCCGCTCTGAAGCCAGTTGCTCTCAATAAATCCTGCAAGTCTTCCATTAACCCTTGCTCCTACATAATCTGATCACTGGAAGCCTTTTAAGGAGGATTCAGAAGAGACAGGCTCTTCCTGTTTCAGCTGGCGAGCCTTTCCTGTGGAGTTCCTCCAGACCCTCCATCGGAATCCTCAGTTTCACAGCCTGCCCTGAGGATTTTGGACTCTGTGTTCCCGCGGTCACGTGAGACACTTTTATAAATTTTATATTTGCGAATATTCCCTGTTGATTCCATTTCTCTAGAGAACCCTAACTAATACACCTTGTTCTGAGAATTCCTCCACCCTTGACTCATTTTCTTCAAATATTTCTATGGTTTCAGGTCTTATATTTAGGTCTTTGATCCATTTGAGTTAATTTTTATAATGATGTTACACAGGGGTCAATTCATCTTTTACAGGTGGCTATCTAGTTTTCCCTACACCATTTTAAGAAGACACTATCATTTATCCATTGAATGGACTTGATTTGCTTGTCAAAAATCAATTGGTCAGGGGTACAAGAATAGTTCAATGATAGAATTCTTGCCTGCCATGTGGGAGACCTGTGTTCAATTCCTGGTCCATACACTCCCCCAAAACAAACAAAAAACCAAACAAACAAGAATTCAATAAATAGTGCTGCAATAACAAGATACTCACATGGAAAAGTAATGAAATGTGACCCCACCATAAAGCATGCAAAAAAAGAAAATCAATTGGCCATAGGTAAGTGGATTTATTTCTTAATCTCAATTCTATTTCATTGTTCTGTTTGTCCATTTTTTAATGATAATATCACACCTTCTGATTACATAGCTTTGTGGTAAGTTTTATAATTGGGAAGTGTGAGTCCTTCAACTTTACTTTTCTTTTTAAAAATGGTTCTGGGCCCCTTGACATTCCATATAGACTTGATAATTGACTTTTCCATTTCTGCAAAAAAGTCTACTGGAATTTTGGTAGGGATTGTTGTGAATAACAACAATAAATGGTATTGACATCTTAACAATATTAAGTCTTCCAATCCATGAACACAGGATATCCTTTTATTTAACTCTTCTTTAATTTCTTTAATCAGGATTTAATAGTTTTCAGTGTATAAGTCTTTCATATCCTTGGTCAAATGTGTTCCTAGACATTTTATTTAAGATGATTTTTATAAATGGATCTGTTTTCTTGATTTCTTTTTCATATTGTTCATTGCTGGTGTATGGATACACAATTGATATTTGAGTATAGATCTTGTACAATATATGAGATCTTTGCTAACTTCATTTATTAGCTTTTTTGTGGATTCTATGGAATTTTCTTTCTATAGGAACATGCCTTCTGTGAGTACAAATAATTCTACTTCTTCCTTTCCAAATTGGATTACTTTATTTTTCTTGCCCAATTTCTCTGGCTTGTACTTCAAATATGATGGTGAAACTGGTCATCATTGCCTTTTTCCTGGTCCTATTAGGAAAGTTTTAGTCTTTCACCATTAAATATGATGTTAGCTGTGCATTTTTCTTCTATGCTGGGGTAGATTGACTTAGGTACCTGAGAAAAAGACATTTTCTTAATCTTAATTCATATCCCTGTAAATATGAGCCCATTTGTATATAGGACCCTTCTAGATGTATAATCAGTTAGGGTGTTGACTCATTTGTGAATAGGATCTTCTAAGAACTGAATAAGGGTAGGCCTTAATTCATATTATCTGAGTCCTTTTTTAGCAGAAGAAATTCAGACACACGGTCAAAGAAAACCACACAAAAGAAAACCAAAGATATAACTATGTGTTGGAAGGCTGCCATCTCCAGAATGTTAACCTGGGAAAAATCATGGACTTGACTTAGGACTTCTGGTCTCTAAGCCTGTGAACCAATAAATTATTGTTGCTTAGGCCAATCTATTGGGTGGTATTTGTTATAGCAGCATGGAAATCTAAGATACACACCCTTTTTCATATTGAGGAAGTTTCTTCTATTCTTAGTTTTTTGAGTGTTTTATCAAAAAAGAATGCTGGATGTTTTCAGGTACCTTTTATGCCTCATTTGAGAAAACATGTGTTGTTGCCCCTTCATCTCTAAAAATAATATATTACATTGATTGATTTCTTCATATTTAAGCACTCTTATGTTCCTGGGATAAATCTCACTTGGCCATGGTGTGCAATCTTTTAAAGTGCTTTTGGATTTAGTGTGCTCGTGTTTTGCTGAAGATTTAAAAATATATATTCACAAAGGATATTGGTCTGCAATTTTATATTCTTGTAAGACCTTTCTGTTTTGGTATTTGAGAAATGTTGCCCACATAGGCAAAGTTAGGAAGTATTACTTCCTTTTGAACTATTTGGAACATTTTGAGAAGTATTGGTGTAATTCTTTGAATGTTTGGTAAAATTTACCAGTGAATTTATTTTGTCTGGACTCTTCTTTGTTAGTAACTTTTTGATTAATTATTTAGTGTCTTTACCTCTTATTGATTTGCTGAGATATTTACTTATTAATTTACTAATTAATTAATTAATTATTTTTTTTGGCATGGGCAGGCTCTAGGAATCAAACCTGGGTCTCATGCACAGCAGTCAAGAATTCTGTCTATTTATTTTTGAGTCAGTTTAGGTAGTTTGTGTTTCTAGGAACTTCTCCATTTCATCTAAGTTAATAATTTGCTGGAGTACAATTGTTCCTAGTATTCTCAAAATCCTTTTTATTTCTGTAAGTTTGGTGGTAATGCTCCTGCTTTCATGATGATTTTATTTCCATCTGCTCTATTTTTTCTTTTTCAGTCTAGCTGAAAGTCAACTTTGTTGATCTTTTCAGAGAACCAACTATGGTTTCATTGATTCTTTCTATTCATTTTCTCTTGTGTTTTTCATTGATTTCTTCTCTAATCATTATTTCCTTCCATCTGCTCACTTTAGATTCACATGGCTTTTATTTTTCTAGTTCCTTCAGTTGCAAGATGAGGTTGCAGATTTGATATCTTTCATATTTTAAAATGTAAATGTTTACATCTAAAATTTCCCTCAGAGCATGGCCTTGTCAACATTCTATAAGTTTTGACCTGTTGAATTTTCATTTTCATTAATTTCAAAATATTTCAAATTTCCTTTGTGGATTCTTCTTTCTTCCATCGACTGTTTAAGAGTTTATTGTTTAATTTACACTCTATTTGAATGTTTCAGTTTTTCTTCTGTTAATGACTTCTAACTTTATTTTGACCATATTTTATGCTTTTTTGGTCATAAATTGCATCTTTATTTTTTTTGTTCAATATCATAGACTTATAATTATTTTTTATTCATTTGTACTTTATGACATGTAGGAAGCAAAAAATGGGGTTACAAACCAAAAAACAGTAGCATGAGCATTTCTATTTACCAATGTAATTACCTTTATCAGAGATTTGTATTTCTTCATATGGCTTTGATCTACTGCCTAGTGTCTTTACTTTAAACCTGAAGAACTTCGTTAGCATATTTTTGGTAGGGCATATCTTGTGGTGAAACTTTCTCAGCTTTTATTTATCTGGGAATGTCTTAATCTATCTCTCATTTTAAAAGGACAGTTTTGCTGGATCTAGAATTCTTGATTGACAATCTTTTTCTTTATAGCACTTTAAATATGTCATCCCACTATCCTCTCTCCTCCTTTGTTCCTGAAAAGAAATTTGCACTTATTCTTATTGTGACACCCTTGTTCATAATATATTGCTTTTCTTTTGCTGGTTTCAGGATTCTTTCTTTTTCTTTGGCATTCAATTGTTTAATTATAAAGTGCCTGGGCTTGGATCACTTTATATTTATCTGTTTGTGTTTCTTTGGGATTCTTGGATGTATATATTCATATACTTTGTTAAATTAGAGAAGCATTCAACCATTTTCTTCATATATTCTTTCTGGCACTTGATCTTTTTGTGCTCCTCCTGGGACTCCTATAATGTGTATATTGGTGTTCTTGATGACATTGTTACAGAAATTCAGATTAAAGGTATGATTTTGATTACTGAATCATTGTATGAATATTCTTTTTGGTTTTCTGGTGTATTGGAGCAGGCAGAAGGAAACTTCTGAAATCTCTAAATTGCAAGCTAGCTGCCTTGATCTCCAATAATCATTGTATAGCCCTTATTTTCTGCCTCTGTGATTGTAAAAACCTTATGACTAACCTTCATTGGTACTCAGTTATCCAGTTTTTCAACTTTAGAGTCTTGTAATTGCTGAAGACAACCCTTAATGTTTATTAATGAAGGATCTTGGGCCAGCCCAGCCCTAACCCACCCCAATTCTAAAGTTATTTTGTTGGTTGAGACTGGATCTAACCAAAGTTAGATGAAATGTGCAGTAACTTAGACTTTAGCCTACAAGTCACCTATACCTCATTCTGTCATTTTCTTTCTGACATTCTGTGACTAAGAATGTAATCAGTCTGCACATACTTAATAATTATATCACCTCTAATTGCATCATGTAGGACCACTGTGCTCATTATCCTAAACTCTGGAATCTTTTCTCTAATAAAATTACCTGAAGTACTGCAGTTTGGGGAGACAGATTTTGGGCTGCTAGGCCATCTGCTCTCCTACTACACACCTAGTAATAAGCTATTTCTCTCTTTGAAACTCCAGTGTGTCAGGAATTGGTTATTGAGCATGTCAGACAAAATAATCCATGGCCTTTGTCTGGTAACAATAACCCATGAGCCTCTTACTCTTTATTCCTTTTTCTTCATTCTTTTTTTCTTTCAATTCCTAAGATGGGATAATTTAATTTATCCATTTTATAATTTCAATCTTTTTATAGAAATTCTAATTTTCCTCATATACCTTTTCTCTGTTTTCCTGTAGCTTTTGTCATATTTTCCTTTTGCTCTTTGAGCCGTTTTAGAACAGTGTTTTAAAAATCTTTGTCTGCTATGTCCAATGTCTAATTTCCTTCATTGATAATTTCTGCTGCTTTACTTTGTTATTTTGAAAGGAAAATCTTTTTCTGATTCTTTGATTACCTTATGAACTCTCACTGAACTGTGGATATTTGGTTATTTTAATATGTGGAAATTAGATTCTCTCCTTTCCTCTTATTGTTTAAAGCTAATTGCTGAAGTCTGTTTTTAAAATGAATTTTTAAGTATTTTTAAAACTTTTTAAAAATGAATTTCCAAAATAGGTTTGCAAAGACTGAGATATTATATTCTTTGAATTCTGCAATTACTGAAGTCTCTGTTCTTTTTTTTCTTACTTTTTAATTGTGTGTGTATATATAAAAACAAAGTAAGAAAAAAGCAGAAGTTCTTAAAGCACTCTTTAATAAGTAGTTACAGGGCAGATCCCAGAGTTTGTCATGGGCTCTTAGATTTTTTCCTTCTAGCCACTCCAGAATATAAGAGGCTAGAGGCATATATATATATATAAAATCATGATTGACTTTTCTTCTTTTTTGTAAAAAGTGACATATATATAAAAAAGCAACAAATTTCAAAGCACAGCATCACAATAGGTTACAATTCCACAATTTTAGGTTTATACTTCTAGCTGCTCTAAGATACTGGAGACTAAAAGAGATATCAATTTAATGATTTGGCAATCATATTCATTTGTTAAATCCTATCTTCTCTGTATAACTACACTGTGACCTTTGATCTTTCTATTCCTCTCTTTAGGGGTATTTGGTCTATGCTATGACCATTCTAACTTTTTCATGTTGTAAGGGTCTGTCAATAATATGGGGTACCTGATGTTCTGGAGAGACTGGGCACCCTGGGTTTCCAGACTTATCTGGTCCATGGGCCCATCTGGAAGTTGTAGGTTTCTGGAAAGTTACTCTAGTTCATGAGTAATTTTATATATTGCCCTAGGTACTCTTTAGGATTGGCTGGAATGGTCCTAGTTCAGATTTGACAGGTTATGATAGGTAGCAAGGTTTAACTGAAGCTTGCATAAGAGCAACCTCCAGAGTCACCTCTCAACTGTATTTGAAATCTCTCTGCCACTGACATATTATTTGTTACACTTCTTTTCCCCCTTTTGTTCAGGATGGAATTGTTGATTCCATGGTGCCAAGGCTGGATTCATCCCTGGGAGTCATCTCCCATGCTGCCAGGGAGACTTTCATCCCATGTAGCGGGGAGGGTAATGATTTCACTTTCAGAGTTGGGCTTAGAGAGAGTGAGGCCACATCTGAGCAACAAAAGAGGTCCTCCAGAAGTAACTCTTAGGCATACCTATAGGTAGTCTATGCTTCTCTGTTACCTACATAAGCTTCTCAAAAGTAAGCCTTAAGATCAAAGGCTTGACCTATTGATTTGGGTGTCCCTAAGCTTTGGCACAATATCAGTAGATTCCCTGATGGTAAAATTTAATAGTTCCATATTTTTTCTCTCATCCCTCAAGGGACTTTGTGAATAATTTTTGATTATGTACTTAATACACTCTAGTATGTATCCAGGCATTACATTAAGCTAGGCAGGATTAGAGAAGTTCTTTCTCATTCTGGGATCCCTGTGTCTCAATTGTTCAAATGAGCTATACAAATAGGTTGAGTTAGATTATGTGTTACAGAAAATTTAGGTTCCAGACCAAATAAATCTTTCTTCCTTTGGTTTCAAGGAGTATGTGTTGTTCTAAAATACAGGCAATGTCATTGTTATCCCTGTGTTCTGAATTACTTTAACTCAGACCTTATTGACTTCATTCTTATTTTTAAATATCAGGTTAAATATATTTATATAAAAGAGGTTCTCAAAATCCAGAAATAATAATTACCAATCTGGACTAAATGTGTCTGCTATATAAGCTTACAATCTAGGCCCCTGTTTTCTTGTAAGCATTTTCTAAAGGAGACCATACCAAATTGTTCTTTTTGTCTCTGGTTTGCTTTGCCTCACCAAATGTCCTACATGCTCATCCACATTATTGCATGCCTCTTGACTTTGTTTCTTTTTGTAGCAGTACAACATTCATTCATAAGTATACACCGCCATTTGCCAATCTAATTCTCAATCAGCACATGCTCAGCCACCTGTATTCATCAGGAATCATGTATAGTGCCCAAAGTCCACAGTCCATCAACCTTCTCAATTTTAGATAATTTCTTTCTTTCCAAGAGAAAGGTAACCAATAAACACACTCTCACCAAATTGGAAATCGAAACCTCCTCTTAACCCTTGTCCCTCCCCTCATTACTTACCTCTGCTGTTGCTTTGGTAGTGCTGATACTTGCCTTTTAAACATGGCCCATAGCATGCAATAGCAGTTTTCCTCCTGTACCCTGGACTTAGCATTTTTTTGTTCATGAATCATACCTTTGAAGTAGCTCTTGCAATAAATAATTTATATTTCTAGTTTTAATCAGTGGGACACCTAAGTCCATACGAACCCTTTCAATCTTGCTCATATTTATTTCTTTGTCCTGTCTGATTGCTCTAGTTAGATCTTCTAGCACAATGTTGAATAATAGTGCTGATAGTGGGAATTCTTGTCTTGTTTCTGATCTTAGGGGAAAAGCTTTCAGTCTCTCTCCATTGAGTATGATGCTGGCTATCAGTTTTTCATATATTCCCTTTATCATATTGAAGTAGTTACTTTTCATTCCTGACTTTTGAAGTGTTTCTATCAGAAAAGGATGTTGAATTCTGAACAATGATTTTTCAGCATCAGTCAAGATGATCATGTGATTTTGCCCTTTTGATTTGTCAATGTATTCTATTGCATTAATTTATTTTCTTTTGTTGAGCCATCCTTACATTCTTGGAATAAGCCCCACTTGGTCATGGTGTGTTATTCTTTTAATGTGTTGTTGGATTTGATTTGCTAATATTTTATTGAGAATTTTTACATTTATTTTCATTAGGGAGATTGGCCTGTAGTTTTCCTTTCTTATACCATCTTTGCCCGGTTTTGGTATTGTTCTAGCTTGCTAGCTGCTGGAATGCAATATACTAGAAACAGAGTGGCTTTTAAAAAGGGGAATTTAATAAGTTGCTAGTTTACAGTTCTAAGGTTGAGATAATGTCCCAATTAAAACAATTCTATAGAAATGTCCAATCAAAGGCATCCATCCAGGGAAAGATACCTTGGTTCAAGAAGGTTGATGAAGTTCAGCGTTTCTCTCTCAAGTGAGAAGGCACATGGCAAACACAGTCAGAGTTTTTCTGTCATCTGGAAAGGCACATGGTAAACACGGCCAGGGTTCCTCTCTCATCTGGAAGGGGACACGGCATCATCTGCTAGCTTTTTCTCCTGGCTTCTGTTTCATGAAGCTCCCCAGGAGGCATTTTCCTTCTTCATCATAAAAGATCGCTGGCTCATGGACTCTCTGCTTCATGGTGCTGCAGCATTCTCTGCTCTCTCTGAATCTCTTCCATTCTCCAAAATATTTCCTCTTTTATAGGACTCCAGAAACTTGTCAAGACTGACCCAAATGGCTGGAGACATGTTGTCACCTAATCCAGTTTAACAACCACTCTTGACTAAAGCACATCATCCAGGGAGATGATCTGATTACAGTTTCAAACTATAATATTGAATAAGGATTATTCTATCTTTATGAAATGGGATTTTGATTAAACCATGGCTTTTCTAGGGGATGTACGTCCTTTCAAACCAGCATATTCCACCCCCTGGACCCTAAAAAAGACATGTTTTCCCCATACACAAAATATATTAATTTCATAACAACAGCAGAGAACCTTAAGCCATTCCAGTAACATTTCAAATACAAGATAAATACAAGATTAAAATCAGTACAAAGCCTCATCAAAGTTAGTTAAAGTCATGGACGGTCCTAAGGCAAAATTTTCTCCATTTGCTCTGGACCTGTAAAACTCAGAGCAAGTTATTTGCTGCCAACATGCAAAGGAGGAACAGTTATAGGATACATATAACCATTTCAATAGGGAGGAAGGAACACAGGCAGGGGTCACCAAATCCATACAGTTTTGAAAGTCTGTAGGGCAAAGTTCATTAGACTTCAAAGTCTGAGAATCATTTATCTTTGGGGCTTTAGAAAGCAGCAGTCCCACCCTTTCTAAAGGCCTATGCAGAGGCCTGCCTCTCTCTGAATGCAACCTTGGAGGACACTGGGGAGACCACCTTTTATGCAGCTCCACCCTATCCAAGCATTGGGGCTGCACCCAGACTCTCTGCTTTCTCTGGGGCACACGCTTAACCCCTCCATGTGGTGGTAGCCAGGGTCTCCCTAAACCCCAAGGAATGTGCTTCACCCTCTCCAAGGCCTGAGATGACATGACTCTTCCACTGCAATGAGGTGGAAGGCCTATCCTCTGCCTTCAGAGTAAACTCACCCTGTCCATGGATTTGAGTTGGTTCATTCTCTTGGCCTGAGGCTTCTTGACTTCAGGCCTCAGCCTCCATGGTTTTGCCTCTGAAGTTATTTTTCCTCCAATGTGTCCCTTTGCTGAACCCCCCAGTCCAGACTGGCAGTGGCTCTGTTTATACAGGTCCCACAGCACTCTCGTTGGCTTTCTATACAGTAGCCTTGGATCATGTCCATCAGATATTAGGAGTTTCCACAAATCCTTCCTGAATAACTCCATGTTCAATCCTGGCTTTCTCTGAAATGGCTTCACATTTGGCCAAGATCTCATGTGGGGTACTATTCTCTGGGGTCTCCCTTCCTGAAAGCCCAGAATTTTCCAGAACATCAATTTCTGGTTTCTTTGTACCCAGAAGTTCAGTTTTCAGCTTATCTCTTTCTTGTCGCATTTCACTATAAGCTGTGAGGAGAAACCAGGCTGCACTTTCCACATTTAATTTGGAGATCTCTTCTGCTAAATATCCGAGTTCATGGCTTTTAAAATCTGCCTTCCAGCCAATGCCACTAGTCAATTTTGCCAGATTATCTGCCACTTTAAAACAAGGCTTATCTTCCTTCCAGTCTGAAATAATACATGTCTCATTTCTGTCTAGAGCTTCATCATAGGTAGCTGTAGAGTCCACATTTCTACCGATAGTCTTTTCAAAGCATTTTTGGCCTTCTCTATTAAGCCTCTAACAACTCCTCCAAAATCTTCCCCTTATCCATTTAAAAAGCTTTTCCAACATGTTTGATATTTGCAAACCATAGCAGCAGCACCCCACTCTCTGGTACCAAAATCTGTTCTGGTTTGCTAGCTGCTGGAATGCAATATACCAGAAATGGAATGGCTTTTAAAAAGGGGAATTTAATAAGTTGCTAGTTTATGGTTCTAAGGTTGAGATAATGTCCCAATTAAAACAAGTCTATAGAAATGTCCAATCAAAGGCATCCATCCAGGGAAAGATACCTTGATTCAGGAAGGTTGATGAAGTTCAGTGTTTCTCTCTCAATTGAGAAGGCACATGGCAAACACAATCAGCGTTCCTCTCTCATCTGGAAGGGCACATGGCAAACACAGCATCATCTGCTAGCTTTCTCTGCTGGCTTCTGTTTCATGAAGCTCCCCAGGAGGAGTTTTCCTTCTTCATCACCAAAGGTCGCTGGCTCGTGGACTCTCTGCTTCATGGTGCTGCAGCATTCTCTGCTCTCTCTCAGAATCTCTTCCATTCTCTAAAATGTTTCCTCTTTTATAGGACTCCAGAAACTTGTCAAGACCCACCCAAGTGGGTGGAGATATGTTGTCACCTAATCCAGTTTAACAACCACTCTTGACTAAGGCGCATCATCCAGGGAGATGATCTGAGAACAGTTTCAAACATACAGTATTGAATAGGGATTATTCTATCTTCATGAAATGGGATTTTGATTAAAACATGGCTTTTCTAGGGGACGTACATCCTTTCAAACCAGCATAGGTATTAAAATGATATTAGCTTCATAAAATGAGTTAGGTAGAGTTCCTTTTTCCTCAATTTTTTGGAAAAGTTTGAGCAGGATTGATGTTAGTTCTTTCTAGAATGTTTGCTAATATTCCCCCGTGAAGCCATCTGGCCCAGGGTTTTTCTCTGTAGGAAGATTTTTGATGACTGATTGAATCTGTTTACTTGTGCTTGGTTTGTTGAAATCTTCTATTTCTTCCTGAGTCAGTGTAGCTTGTTTGTGTGTCTCCAGGAATTTGTCCATTTCATCTAAGCTGTTTAGTTTGTTGGCATATAGTTGTTCATAGTGTCCTCTTATGATTTCTTCTATTTCTTCAGCTTCTGTGGTAACACACCCCTTCTCATTTCTGATTTTGTTTATTTGTATCCTTTCTCTTTTTTCTTTGTCAGTCTTGTTAGTGGCCCATTGATTTTATCGATTTTCTCAAAGAACCAACTTTTGGTTTTGTTGATTCTTTTTATTGTTATTTTGTTCTCCCATTCATTCATCTCTGCTTTAATCTTTGTTACTTCTCTTCTTCTATTTGCTTTGGGGTTAGTTTGCTGTTCTTTCTCAGGTTCCTCCAGGTTTTCTGTTAAGCCCTCAATTTTTGCTCTTTCTTGTTTTTTAATATAGGCATTTAGGGCAATAAATTTCCCTCTCAGAACAGCCTTTGCTGCATCCCATAAGTTCTGATAAATTGTATTATTTTCATTCATCACCAGGTAGCTACTGATTTCTCTAGCAATTTCTTCTTTGACCCACTGTTTGTTTAAGAGTGTGTTATTTAATCTCCATATATTTGTGAGTGTCCTCATTCTTTGGTGATTATTGAGATCTGCTTTTCCCATTGTGATCAAAGAAAGTACTTTGAATAATTTCAATATTTTTAATTTTATTTGAAGACCTGCTTTGTGTCCTAGCATATGATCTATCCTGGAGAATGTTTCACTAGCACTAGAGAGAATGTATAACCTTGTGCTTTGGGGTGCAATGAATTATATGTGTCTGTTAGGGCTAATTTATTTATCAAGTTATTCAACTTCTCTATTTTCTTGTTGATCTTCTGTCTGGTTGTTGTATCTATAGAAGAGAGTGGTGTTTTGAGGTCTCCTACTACTATTATTGAAACAACTATCACTCCCTTCAGTTTTGCCAATGTCTGTCTCATGTATTTTGGAGCTCCTTGATTGGGAGCATAAACATTTATGATTGTGATATCTTCTTGCTGAATTGACCCTTTAATTAGTATACCGTGTCCTTCTTTGGCTCTTATGATGTCTTTACATTTAAAGTCTATTTTGTCTGATATTAGTATAGCTACTCTTGCTTTCTTCTGGTTTGCATGGAAAATCTTTTTCCAGCCTTTAACTTTCAATCTATTTGTATTCTTGTTTCTAAGATGAGTCTCTTGTAAGCAGCACATAGTTGGATTATGTTGCTTAATTCATTCTGCCAATCTGTATCTTTTAATTGGTAAGTTTAGTCTGTTAACATTCAAAGTTATTATAAAAAGGTGTTTCTTGATTCCACCATCTTATCTTTTTTATTTTGTTTTTCAGATCTATGTATTCTTTCCCCTCTTTCTCTTTGTATTACTTGAATTACCCTTAGTGGTACTCTTCAATTCTGTGCCCTCCTCCAGACCTCCCTCTTCTTCTTCTTTTTTTTTATCAGCTGGCAGATCTCCTTTTAGTATTTCTTATAGGGCCATTCTCTTGTTGACTTCTTATAGGGCCATTCTCTTGTTAACAGATTCTTTCAGGACTTCTTTGTCTGTGAAATCTTTAATCTCTTCCTCAGTTTTGAAGGACAATTTGGCTGGGTACAGCATTCTTGGCTGGAAGTCTTTCTGTCTTAGGATCTTGAATATATCATACTACTGCCTTCTTGCCTCCAGGATGCTAGTTGAGTAGTCTGAACTCAGTCTTACTTGGTTTCCCTTGTATGTAGTAGATTGTTTTTCTCTTGCTGCTTTCAGGATTGTCCACTTTCTTCAACATTTGGCAGACTGATTAATATGTTCCAATAAATTTGGATTTATTCTGTTTGGTGTTCACTTGGCTTCTTTGACTTGTATGTCTATGTCATTTATGAGGTTTGGGAAGTTTTCCCTCATTGTATCCTCAACTACTCGTCCTAGCCCTTTACTTCTCTCTTCTCCTTCTGGGACACCAATGATTCTTATATTTGCATGCTTTGTTTTGTCTATCACTTCCTTGAGTTTCCATAGAGTTTTTTCCATATTTTTTTTGCCATTTGCTGTTTTAGTCTTTGAACTTATTTATCCTGTCCTCTATATCATTTATTCTTTCTTCTGTGCCTTCAAATCTAGTGTGGTGCCTCTAGTATGCTTTTTATTTGATCAACAGAATCTTTAATCTCTGCAATTTCTGCTATTTTTCTATTTATTCTTTCAAATTCTTTTTTTGTGCTCTTCTACTGTCTTCTTGATTTTCTTTATTTCATTTGCTTTCTCACTTGTTTTATTAAGTAGAGTTTTGAACATTGTTCCAATGTCTGTGCTTCCTGTGGTGTTTTAATCTGGTCATTAGACAGGGCTATATCTGTCTGCATTGTGATATGCTTAGTGATCTTCTACTGTCTTCATGGCATGTAACTATCTTGATTGATTAACTTTGGGAGTTGATTTCTTTCAGTAGTCTAAGGCCTTTTGTTTGTGGCATGGTTGTACAGCAGGGAGCAGGGTACATGGTGGAGCAGTCAGTATGGTGATTTGTTTCAGGGCAGGTATAGGTGCAGGCTGGGGATGATATGCTGATGCTTGTGAACATGGGTGCCCAGCAGCCAGGGAGTATGTAACTGTGCAGTTGCACTGGTCTGGGGGTCACAAACCTGGTATGCACTGGTCTAAGGTTTGGGGCCCTTTGTGCACATGTGTAGAGTTGTGCCAGCAGGTCAGCCTTTTGCCTTTATGGACTGGTGGCAGCTGTGACCTGGCTATGCAGGTCAGCAGTTTCTCAGAGCCAGGAAGTGAGGCTGAGGGCTGTGCACATCCATGTTTCTAGCACTGCTGTAAAGTGTGGTTCCCAGAGCTGAATGATGTGATTGGGGGCCCGTGTACATGTGTGGGTCTGGGAGTGCCATAAATTGATGTGCTGAGCTCAGTGGGGGTGGGGATAAGACTGTGTGACACTATGGACAGGGGGGCAGGGGTAGCCTAGGTATGGATGTTAGTGCATGCAACCTTTATGCACTGGGAATAGGCTGCAGGGAACAGGGAGAGGGAGATCGTGCTCAGAAGGTGTACAGGAGAGGTGGGTTAGGCTGCACTTGGTGTGGGTGTGTGGGTCAGATATGTGCACTGGGGATTGTGGGGTGGAGTCACCTGTAGCACAGGGAATGGGAGCAGATGATGGGGTTCAGATGCATGGAGTGTGGGGTGAGTCACCGGTCATGGGGCTGCGCTGGTGAAGGTAGTATGCCCAAGGAACACAACCATTTGTTGTTTTGAGTGTACAAAGTCAGTTATCCTGTCCTCTCATTCACTTATTCTTTCTTCTGCCTCTTCAAGTCTGCTGTTGTGTGTCTCTAGTATGTTTTTAATTTGATTAACAGATCTAATATCTATGATATGTGCTATTTTCCTTTTATTTTTTCAAATTCTTCTTTATGCTTTTAAAATGTCTTCTTGGGGTGGGCCACAGTGGCTCAGCAGGCAAGAATGCTTGCCTGCCATGCCAGAGGACCTGGGTTCGTTTCCTGGTGCCTGCCCATATTAAAAAAAAAAAAGTCTTCTTGATCTCCTTTATGTCATTAGCCATCCCACTTATTTTATTTAGTGGATTGGATTATATGAACATCTTTGATTAGTTTCAATGTCTGTGTCTCTTCTGGTGTTTTAACTTGGTCATTAGGCTGGGCTAAATCTGTCTGCCTTGTGATATGCTTAGTGATCTTCCGTTGTTTTCCTCACATGCAAATATCTGGGTTGATTTATTTTGGAAGTTGATTTCTTTTGTGTTTACAAGATGGATGTGTAGCAGGATATAGTGCACAGGGTACACCAATGTGGTGAGGCATTGCAGCACAGGTTTGGGATGTGGCACTGTTGCCTGTGAATATGAGTGCCTGATGACCAGGGTGTATATAGCTGTGCAGGTTGCACAGGTCTGGGGGACATGACCCAGGTGTGTGCTGGTCTAGGGCATGAGGTTCTTTGTGTGCATGTGTAGAGCTATGGCAGTGGGTCAACATTATGCCTTCATGGGCTGGGTGTGGATGTGACCTGGCTGTGAAGATCAGTGCTTTCCCAGAGCTGGGGGGCATGACTAGGGGCTGTGCACATGTGCAGGTCTAGAAGTGCTGTAAACTGATGTTCCTACACCTGAGAAGCATGCTTAGGTTATGTGCATGTGTGGGTCTAGGAGTGTATAAAGTGATGCACCTGTGCGCAGAGCTCAGGGCGGGTGGGCAGTGTGAAGCTGTGTGATTATATGGGCTGGGGGGGGGCAGGTGTAGCCTGAGTGTGGAGGTAAGCACCCACAGCTTTTATGCACTGAGTGAGCAGGGAGGGGGAGGTATTGCTTGGGAAGGGTGCAGGAGAAGTGGGTTGGGCTGCACTTGGGGTGTGGGTGTGGGGCATATATGTGGGCTGTGGGTTGATGATGCAGGGGTGCTTGGAGCATGGGGAGTGGGGTTGGGTGATGGGGTTCAGGTCCTTTGGGTGTGGGGTGAGTTGTGGGTCATGGCACTGCGCTGGTGAGGGTAGCGCATTCAAGGATCATAGCTTGTCTTACTTCCTAGTTCCCATTTCCCTGTCTGTGCACTCCTGTGAGCTCTGGGCTTCTGCATTGTGCTCCAGTTCTCTGCTTCTCAATTTCTCAGTTTTTGCAACCAGGGCCAGCCTATGTGGTGCAGAAGACTTTCCTAGGTCAGTCACCCTCCCATTTCAGTTGTCCTCCTATCTCTTCTCTAACTTTTCCATGGAGCAGGTCTGAACTCAACTCTACCCTATTCCTCCATCTTTCTTTAAACTTATATATAGCTAGTATTATGACACAGATTGTCTTTAAAATCAGAAGTTAACAACAACAATAAAAATAATAAAAGAATAAAACCTTTCCTGATGCTTACATCTTGGCTCTGTGCTTGTGCTCACCTTCAGCACTTACACCTTGTCCTAGAACCATTCTTCAGACTGCAACCCATATTGATACAACCATGCACACAGGCGTTATTATGCTCTCTCTGTAACCCAAAACTAGGACTTACACTGGGAACAAGAGCAAGCACAGCATTGAGCCAGGGAAGGATTGGGGGGAGGGCTAGTAGGAGTGCCACGAGGTTTTCTTACCATTTTAACGTTGACTTTTCCTTGATTTGGCACTTTACTAGTTATTGCAACATTTTATCTGTTTAAAAGAGCTTGGAGAAAGTTATTTCTGATGGTTCCTTATGGTTTTTTCAATGTTACTTTTGGGGTGGAGCCCAGGAGTCTCTGATTCCACTATCTTGTTGATATCATTCTCCCCTTTATTTTCCTTTTGTTTTCCAACATTTTTACTCTGAAATGTTTGGTCCTGGGTCACTTTGTGGTTATCATACATGGATTTTAAGGGTGTTTTGTTGTGTAGATTAATTTTCTTTGCCACATTTGGGAAATTTTCATCCATTATTTATTTGAATATTTTTCTGCCGCTTTCTTTATCTCTCCTTCTTGGGCTAGTCATTATTATGTGTATGCTGGTGAGATTAATAGTGCCCCACATTTCCTGAGCACCTGATTTTTTTTCATTCTTTTGTTCTCTCTGCCTTAAAATTGTAATTCTCTGTCAATCTATCTTCATGTTTTCTGATTCTTTCTTCTTCCAGCTCAATTCTACTGTTGAGTCCCTCTAGTGAATATTTCATTTTGTTTATTGCAATTTTTACCTTCAGAATTTTCATTTGTTTTAAAAATAATTTCTTTCTCATTATTGATATTCTCTCTTTAATGATACATTGACATAACATTTTAAATTCTTTATACGTATTTCCTTTCATTCTTTGAACATATTCATAATAAATACTTTGAAGTTTTAATCTGCTAAGTCCAACATCTGGCCCTACTCATAGGCACTTTGTTGTCTGAAATTTCCCCCTTGTATGGATCATAATTTTCTGTTTCTTTGTATGTCTCAATATTTTTGATATTGAAAACCAGACTGTTTACATAAAATACTTTACTGACTTTGAATACTGATCCTCCTTCCCTGGGGCTTGCTTTTGCTGTTTATTTGTTTACTGCTTTGGATGGACTAATTCAGTAAAGTGTATTACTCCACATTTTGTAGCATGTAATTTCCTCTGTACTTTTTACTTTTAAGAATTCCTAGAGGTCTCTTGTAGTTTAGCCACTGAGAGGTGTGAGGTTGTGTCTCCTGAACAAGAAATGTTTTTTACCTCCTACCTATATGTAGGAGGTTTAGAGACTATTTTCACTGTTCAAAGAGTTTATGAGATTGACCTGAATTCAGCCAGCAACTAACAACTCAAAAGTTATCTTTCTGGTTACAGCTTAGGTAATGTAGTCATGGGCATATACCCTTTTCAACCACCAGGAATGACTCTGATTTTAGCTAGGCTCTTTTTGTCTCTTTCCTGACCCTTCCTGTTAAGTTTCTAGTTGGTCTGTCTTTATTGGGATAGCATTCATGTATCAGTCTCCACTAATTGCTAGTTTGTTTCTATATTATTTCAAGAATATACTAAGGCATAAATTGTTCAATCTGGTCTACATTATGCTTCTAATAAATCTGAGACCACTGGCAGGGACAAGGGTATTGCCAGTTTTTGAGGCTTACCCTAATCTTCCCAGGGGAAGATCCTGTGTATGTTGGAGCAGAAGCTAGAGGGTGAGGTAGTGAATTCACTGTTCATTGGCTGTCCCATTTTGATCCTTCCTATAGAGTAGGGGCTGTGTTTTTGTGTGTATGTGTGTAAACTTATGCCATTGTTCAGTTGCTGTCACCACTCAGTTTAGATCTGCTGTATCTCAGAGCCAGAGAGGGTAGAACATGCCAATCATGCCATCTGCCAAATAACCCAGAATAGCTGTGCTACCCCAAGTAGCTGTGAATTTGGGACCTGCAATTTGGCAGCTAATCCCACTAGATCAGGTTTTATGTAAAATAGAGCTATGTGGGAAAGGGGAGGGGGGGCTACAATCCTCACCAGCTGGTCCATTCGGTGTATGGAGTTGGAGATGGGAAACAGTGCTGCAAGATAGCGGTTGCTGCTGCAACATATAGCTGTGGAGAATGTGTTTTTACCATGTTCACTGGCTGTCAAATTAACTCAGAATAGCTCTGCCACCCCAGGGGGGGAAAGAAAACTGCAGCTTAGCTGCTGATCTTGCTAGAACATCTATTCCATGAGGGAATAGTGAGCATCACAGCCTTCCACTCTTCTTACCAATTTTCCATGTATTTTATTGCATTGTTTCTGGTTAGTTGTTGGTCCTTTGATCAATATCTAGAGACTTTAAATGATTGTCTTTGCTAATTTAGAACAGTTTAATAATTGCTTTCTGAGTGAGAATTTCCGTGAACACCTCACACTTTACCATTCTTGAAATCTTCCCTTTTTGCAGTATTCATATTTTTTCTCATTCTCTCTCCTCCACTATTATAGAATTTACTATATTAAACAAGAAAACTTATTTGACCCTTGTTTCTCAAAATTAACTGCATTGGATTCCAAATTGTCAGACAATTTGTATTATCCATGGATGACATTGAAATAATAGCAATAAAAATATAACAGTTTTATATTTTATAATATAGAAATTGAGAATGAGAATTTTACAGTTTTAATTTCATTTTATATATTCAAGTGCACTTTCAGCTGATTGAGTGCTATAAACTTTTTCAGTTTAAAAACATCCAAAGAAAATCTCCTTGAGTTCTACAGTGACTTAAAACACCATGTATAGGCATGGTGTTGAAAAATTATTGTATACTGTTATTTTTTTTTACCCTTGTAGTAGTTCATGAAGGAATTTATTTATATTTGTAGTGTTAATCAGCGGGACACATGAGTCTGTACAACCCCTTTCAATCTTGTTCACCATCAATATGGTAATATAACTTATAGACCCACTAGTGAACCACTTTCACTTCTATCTATTCCCTTACAATTAAGTTCAACCTCATTAACTGACTATTCACCTATCTCTACATTTTATGTATCCCTAGGTCCCCTATACTCTGTATCATAAACCTCTGACTTTACCTTTACTATGGTCATAGAAGTGGAATCATATAATAACTATCATTTTGTGTCTGGCTTATTTCACTCAGTATTATGTCTTCAAGGTTCATCCACCATGTCATGTACTTCAGGACGGCATTGGGTTTTACTGCTGCAAAATATTCCATTGTATGTATACACCACATTTTGTTAATCCACTCATCTGTTGATGGGCAGTTGGATTTTTCCATCTCTTGGTGATTGTGACTAATGCTGCTATGAACATCAGTGTACAAATGACTGTTTGTGTCACTGCTTTCAGCTCTTCTGGGTAATAACTGAGTAGGGGTATTGCTGGGTCATAGGGCAACTTGATATTTAGTTTTCTGAGGAACCACCAGAATGTCTTCCATAGTGGATTTACCATTATACATTCTCATCAGCAGTGCATAAGTGTCCCAGTTTCTCCACATCCTGTCCTACACTGTGGTTCCCTGTTAGCTTAATAGCAGCCACACTTATAGGTTTGAGGTGGTATCTCATTGCAGTCTTGATCTGCATTTCCCTTTCATTCTTCTGGCTATTGATATCCAGTTCTCCGATGCCCATTTATTGAAAATATTATTTTGTCCCAGTATTTTCCCCAAATCAGTGGATTTGGGGACCTTTTAAAGATCAGATTTGTGGTCCATTTCTGTGCTCTTGATCTGATTCCATTGGTCAATATTTCTACCTTTGTCCCAGTATCATGTTCTTTTGACTACTGTGGCCTTATAACAGGTTTCAAAATCCAGCAGTGCTAATCCACCCACTTTCTCTATTTAGGATTGTTTTAGCTCTTCAGGGTCTCTTTCCCTTCCAGATAAATTTGGTAACCAGATTTTCCAATTCTTTAAAGTGGGTTGTTAGAATTTTGATTGGTACTGCATTGAAGCTGTAAATCACTTTGGGTGGAATTGATATCTTAATTACATTTAACCTTCCTGTTGATGAGCAAGGAATGTCTTTCTACCTATTTAGATCTATGATTTCTTTAGCAATGTTATGTAGTTCTCTGCATATAAACCCTTTACATCCCTGGTTAAGTTCATCCTTAGATGCTTCATTCTTTTAGTTGCTACTTTTCTTTTTTTTTTTTTGGTATGGTGTATGGCAGGGGTCACATTTTATTATTTTTCCATGTGACTATCCCTTTATTGCAGCTTTATTTTGTTGAATTTTTTGTTTGTTTGGTTTTTCACTTGTTTGCTTGCTTGTTTATTTGTTTGGGAAGTGCACAGACCAGGAAATGAACCCAGGTCAACTGCATGGCAGGCAAGCATTCTACCCTTACATCTCCTTAGTTGCTATTTTGAATGGATTTTTTTCCATAATTGTCTCATCAATTAAGGCATTGTTTATGTATAGAAATTTTACTGATTTTTTTACATTAATTCCATATCCTACCACCTTGCTGAATTTGTTTATTAGCTCAAGTCACTTTGTTGTAGATTTCTCAGGATTTTCCAAGTATAATATCATGTCATCTGCAAGTAATGAAAGTTTTACTTCTTTCTTTCCAATTTGGGTTGTTTTTTCTTTTACTTTTTCCTGCTTGATTGCTCTAGCTAGAACTTCTAGTAAAATGTTGAATAATAGTGCTACCAGAGGGCATCTTTGTGTAGTTTCTGATCTTGGGGGTAAAGCTTTCAATCTGTCACCATTGAGTACAATGCTGGATATGGGCTTTTTCATATATGCCCTTTATAATATTGAGGAAGTTACATTTGAGTCCAACCTTTTGAAGTGTTTTATCAGAAAAAGATGTTGAATTTTGTTGAATGCTTTTTCAGCATCAACCAAGATGGTCATAAGATTTTTCCCTTTCAATTTGTTAATGTGCTCTATTATAATAATTAATTTTCTTGTGTTGAGCCATCCTTGTATGGTTGATATAAACCCCACTTGGTCATGGTGTATAATCCTCTTAATGTGTCATTGGATATGATTTGTGAATATTTTGTTGAGAATTTTTACATCTTTGTTCATTAGAGAGATTGGTCTGCAGTTTTCCTTTCTTTTAGCATCTTTATGCAGTTTTGGTATTAAAGTGGTGTCAGCTTCATAAAATGAGCTAGGTAGTGCTCCTTTTTCCTCAATTTTTTTGAAAAGTTTGAGCAGAATTGTTGTTCTTTCTTTTTGGAATGTTTGCTAACTTTCCCTTGTGAAGCCATCTGGACCTGGGCTTTTCACTATAGGAAGATTTTTGATGACTGACTCTCTTATGATTCTTTTTTTGAGATCTTGTACTTCTTCTTGAGGAGTGTAGCTTTTTTTTTCTGTTTCCAGGAATTTGCCCATTTCATCTAAGTTGTCGAGTTTATTGACATATAATTGTTCATAGTATCATCTTATGATTTTTTTTTTAAATTTCTTCATGGTCTGTTGTAATTACCCCTCTCTCATTTCTGATTTTGTTTATTTGCATCCTCTCTCTTTTTTTCTCTTTGCCAGTCTTGTTAGTGGCCCACTGATTTTTATTGATTTTCTCAAAGAACCAAGTTTTGGTTTTATTGATTCTTTCTATAGTTCTTTTTTTCCCCATTCATTTAACTCTGCTTTAATCTTTGTTATTTCTCTTCTATTATTTGCTTTTGGGTTAGTTTGCTGCTCTTTCTCAAGTTCCTCCAGGTGAGCAATTAAGTCTTTTATTAATATAGGCCTTTAGGACAATAAATTTCCCTCTCAGCATAGCCTTTGTTGCATCCCATAAGTTCTGATGTGTTGTATTCTCATTTCATTTGTCTCCAGATAGCTACTGATTTCTCTAGTAATTTCTTCTTTGACCCACTGGTTGCTTAAGAGTGTCTTATTTAATCTCCATGTATTTGTGAAAGTTCTTATTCTTTGTTGGTTATTGATTTCCAGCTTCATTCTGTTCTGACCAGCGAAAGTGCTTTGAATAATTTCAGTTTTCTTGAATTTCTAATAACCACTTTGTGCCCCAGCACATGATCTATTCTGGAGAATGTCCCTTGAGTACTTGAGATGAATGTATATCCTGCTGTTTTGGTATGTAATCATGTATATACATCTGTTAGGTCTAATTTATTTATCAAATTAAGTTTTCTATTTCATTGTTGGTCCTCTGGTTGTTTTATCTATAGAGGAGAGTGGTGTATTGAAGTCTCCTATTACTATTGTTGAAACATCTGTCAATTCCTTCAGTTCTGTCAATGGTTGTCTAATGTACTTTGGGACTCCTTGATTGGGAACATAGACATTTATGACTATTACTTCTTCTTGGTGAATTGTCCCTTTTACTAATATATAGTGTCCATCTTCATCTCTTATGATGTCTTTACATTTTAAGTCTATTTTGTCTGATATTAGTATAGCTGCTCCTACTTTTTTTTGGTTACAGTTTGCATGGTACATCTTTTTCCATCTTTTCACTTTCAATTTATTTGTATCGTTGTGTCTAAGATGATTCTAAGAAGCATATAACCAGATTATATCTCTTAATTATTTTGCCAATCTGTATCTTTTATTTGGTAAGTTTAGTCCATTAACATTTGAGGTTATTACTGTAAAGGCATTTCTTGAATCCATCTTATGTTTTGGATTTTACCGGTCAGATCTATATCTCTTTTTGCCCTCTTTCTCTTGTTATCCTTTACCTTCAACTCAATGCCCTCCTCCATACCTACCCCCTACTGCTTTTTTTTTTTTCAGCCAGCTGAACTCCCTTTAGTATTTCTTGCAGGGCCAGTTTCTTATTGACAAATTCCCTCAGTGTTTATTTGTCTGTGAAAATTTTAATCTCTCCCTCACTTTTGAAGGACAATCTGACTGAGTGCAGAATTTTTTGGCTGGAAGTCTTTCTCTTTCAGGATCTGAAATATATCATAGCATTGTCTTCTCAACTCCATAGAGCCAGTTGAGTAGTCCAAATTCAGTCTTATGTCATTTCCCTTATATGTAGTAAGTTGTTTTTCTCTTACTTCTTTCAGGATTTTCTGCTTCTCTTCAACATTTGGCAGATTGATTAATATGTGTTTTTGGGTAGGCCTATTTGGATTTATTCTATTTAGACTTCATTGGGCTTCTTTGATTTGCATATTTATGTCTTTTATAAGGGTTAGGAAGTTTTCCCCCATTATATACTCCACTAATTTTTCTAGCCCTTTACTCTTCTCTTCTCCTTCTGGTATACTAATAATTCTTATTTTTGTGCACTTTGTTTTGTCCATCATTTCCCTGATATCCAATTCAAAATTTTCCATCTTTTTTTGTCATTTGCTCTTTTGTGTGTTAAAAATCAGTTGCTCTGTCCTCTAGCTTGCTTATTCTCTCTTCTGCCTCTTCACATCTACTATTGTATGTCTCTAATATGTTTTTGCTTTGGTCTACAAAATCTTTAATCTCTGTGATATCTGCTATTTTTCTATGTATTCTTTCAAATTACTCTTTATGCTCTTCTAGTGTCTTCTTGATCTCCTTTATGTCATTGTCCATCCCACTGATTTTATTTAGTGAAATTATGTGAACATCTTTGATTAGCTGTTCCAAAGTCTGTGTCTCCTCTGGTGTTTTAATTTAGTCATTGGGCTGGACTGTATCTGTCTGCACCTTCATATGGCTAGAGATCTTCTGTCACTTTTGCATCATGTAAATATCTTGATAGGGTTACTTTGGAAGTTGACTTCCTTCAATAGCCCAAAGCTTCATATTAGCAGGATGGGTGTGGAGCAGGATTCAGGACATAGGAAAAGGCACAACAATTTGGTGACAGGCTAGGGTGCAGGTGTATGCATGTATTGGGAATACTGCACTAGGGCCTGTGGGCATGGGGTTTGGGTCGTGGAGTTGTGAAGGTGCAGAGTGGGGGCTGTGAGGGCAAAGTCCAGCTCAGGAAGGACTTGGAGCACAGGAGCAGGGTGTGATGTGAGCAACACAGAGGTAGGGTGTTGGCTGGGGGTGTGGGGTGGGGATATGTGGGTGTGGGTGTGGTCAGGGCAGGGGTGTTTGGAGTACAGTGGGGGAGCAGGTGACAGGGTTCAGGTGAGTGGGGTGCATGAGGAGTCACAGGTTGCACTTGGGGGTGGCACACATGGGTGTAGTACATTGAAGAAACATGGCTTGACTTACTTCCTACTCCCTCTCTCCCTGTCCAGACTCTCCTGTGGACTCTAGGCCTTGTTTGGAATTGCACACATTAGACTGTACTAGTTGCAGGTCTCCAGTTCTTTGCATCTCAGTTCTTCAGATTTTACAATCAGGTCCTCCTTATGTGATGTAGAAAACCCTCTCCGGTCACTTCTACCCTGGAATTGCTGTCCAGTTGTTTTTCTATCACTTCTCTAGGTGTTCCTTGGAACAGGGGTGAACTCAACATATCCTATTCCACCATCTTCCTGGAATAATGTATACTGTTCTTAATTGTCACCCAAGTTTTGGCTAAAAGATGCTAATTGCTTATGAGAAGTATCTTTAATGAAAATAGATAAAGTTGAACTTGGGATAAAATACATATTTATTGGCATAGGCCCTTCTTCTATTCCTTGTCTATGCTGGTTTGTTTATCATAATGTATTAAATTTGATATGTTAAGTGTAGAAATTTCTCTGTCATTCTCTGTATCATGAACCAAAACAAATATTTTTTAAGTCAGATATGTAAGTATATATTTGAATAATTGAATCCACATAAACTACTTTCCCAATATTTGAGCAATTTCTACTTCCATTTTCAAATGCTAGGATAGGGTTAGGGTTAGAATTAAGGGTGGGGTTAGTGTTAAAATGATAAAATCTGGAACCACACTTTCTGAAATCATATCCAACCTCTCTACATTGACAGCTATATGTATCCTGAAAATTAGTTATTTCTCTGTAGCGCAAATTCATTTATAATAGTGAGATAATAATTAAAAATCCTACTTTGAAGTGTTATTGAGAAGAATAAATGAGATACCTTTAAAAAATGTTTAGCAGTGTGCCTCACATATCTTAACCCTAATTGACATTATCTCTTTATTGCTACAATTATTACTGCTGTTACATTAAATAACTATGATCCAACCATTGCAATCAGAAAATATTTTTGGCCCTATTTCTCATGTTCTGTACTACTGATATTTCCCATTCTTCTGGGACTCTATAATTAACCTTCTCACTCATTATTTAATAAAATTCCTATAGTCACTGTTAGTCACAAGATTAGTATCTCTTTAGTATTTCATATACTTAACCCAATGAAATAATCCAAAATACTGAACTTGTTGCAAAATTGAGCTCACTGCATCCAAATCAGTCAAATTCCAGGGTAGAAGTCTACAGAGAGTGTTGAGACCATTTCATACTTTATTTACCAGCCTGGCGAATGTATGCAACATTTTCTAGGTTGCTTCTGGTACTTCTGGGGTCAAAGTGATGTAGGCAGGTGATGAAAGAGCAAGAATGGTTATGTTGAACTAGCAGAGTGACTTGCTTTGGCAACTTTGCCCTGGCCATGTTCAATATTTTATACTCATGAGCAACTTGGAGATACTCTAAAACTGAGTATTTCTTTGGTAGCTGTTTTGAAATGTTGAATGTATTTCTCTTGAATTTGGGAACAAGATAAGACAATTTACTATCAACATGTCTATTCAACATAGGTCTACAGCTCCTAGGCACCACAGAAATTCTAGAAGGAGAAATGAAAGTTTTAAAACTTGTAAAGGAATAAAAACCTTCATTTATAGATAACATGATGTGTACATAGAAATTCAAAATAATCAATAAGATGTGCTAGAATTTATAAGTAAATTGCGTAAGATCAGTACATACAAGTTTAATATATAAAACCAGTTTTGTTTTTGTAGATACTAACCACAACAAACATAGCAATTAAATGAAGAAACACAATGTACAATAATGTCAAATATATCAAATGCATAGAAATAAATAAATAATAAGAGAAGTACAAAACATTACATTGAAAACTATACATCATATTTGAGAGCATTTTTGAAGAACTAAATAAATGCAGGAAAGTGTCCTGCTCATGGATTTGAAGATGCAACCTTTTAAAGAAGACAGTTCTCTACTTGACCTGTATATTCAGTATAATTCCAATAAACATCTTTGTAACTATTTTTGGAAATTAAAAACTGATTCTAAAACTTATATGGATATTCAAAAGACATAGAGTAGGGTGCACGGGTGGTTCAGTGGGCGAATGCTTGGCCTCCATGCCGGAAACTGGGGTTCAATTCCTGGACCATGTATCCCCCCCCCAACAAAAAGACATTAGAGTAGCCCAGAAAATCTGGAAGAGGAGAGTTAGAAAACTTAGACTACAGGATATAAAACTACCATAGAGCAACAGTAATTAATAGAGCTTTATATTTTAAGCATGAATACATAGATTATTTGAACATATTCAAGTCTCTTAAACATAAAAAGTCACCTAATTTATGACAAAGACATCACTGCAAATCACTGGGGAAAGGATGTTTCTCATTTAATAGTGCTGGTTCAATTGGGTATCCATATGAATAAATGAACATTGATCTCTTCCTTATACATTACACAAAGCTTATTTTCCAAAGGATTATAGAACTAAATGTGAAAGGTAAACAATAAAGCTTCCAGAATACATGATTGGCATTGTTTTTTATTTATTTTTTTCTTTTTGGCATGTGCAGGCTCCATGTATTGAACACGAGTCTCCTGCTTGTTAGACGAGAATTCTACCACTGAGCTACCCTTGCACAGCCCATTGGCATTGTCTTAAAAGATCTCATTCTACTATAAGATTTAAAAATTTTCCATCTGTTATTTTATTGTTTCAGTATAACTACACTGGAATTCATTTTATTTATACTGATCAATTTGTATTATGTTTTTCAAACCCAAAGCTCTGTGACTGTATTAATTCTGGAAAAAACCTTAAGAATTATTTCTCTGAATATTTCCTTAACACATTCAAAGAAAGGGACAATGAATTCAATATATGTTTTTGAAGCTATCATTAGATAAATTTGAACCCTCTTTTTTAAATCTTTTATGAATCCAAACTCTTTTTCGTGTTTTTTTTTAATCACTTCACTTCTTTTTGCTCATTTTTTTGGAAATCATTTAATTTATCTTTTAGTTTACTTATTCTATTATTCTTGCAAAACTTGCTTTTTAAAAAATCTCCTGCTTAACCTATACATTGAGTTTTAAATTTCAAATACTATACATTATATTTGTGCATTTTTAGCTTAATTTTCAGATGTGTCTTTTTTTACTAGAATATTAATCTTTTCATATTGTTTGTAGTTCTTTTATTCATTGTATGATTTTAAAAATGAACTTCAATGTCTGTCAGATTGTCATATTATTTAACAAATCACATCACCTGAGTCTTGCTGTAATCCATTACAACTGAAAAGGCAGAAATAATAATGAAATAATGAGAGTTTTTCAGTGTGACCTCTGATTAATACTAATTGAAGCGCTGAGTGGTTAATAAACCTCAGCCACTCCTCAATGGTCAAAGAACATTTAGATCTAGGTGGCTCTCCTCAATGTTTGGATACAATGTAATATTCAAACTAGTGATACTCAGGGAATACATGAGGATGGAATCTTAATTGACTGAGTTTTCCATCATTCTGAGAGAAAAAAGCCAGGAAAGGAAATAAATAGAATTTTTCAAAATTACAGAAACCTACATTTTTTCCACAGCTGGTTTTGTTATGTGAGATTTCACTCTACTATTATTTACAAGACTAATTTCATGTAACCCTGTGTTCCAATATTTTTATTATTCAGGGAATGTCCATTCACATGAGGACTTTCCTTATAATGAATTCTCCTTTTAATTTTAATTTCTTGATTTGCTGTGTTACGTATTGAACTGTTTCTCAGTGAGGAATTAATAATTGTGCCTCAAGAAAAGAGGTGGGCTCCCCTTTTAAAAACATTTCTTAGAGCTGCCTTCATGGCTTTGTTTCTCAGGCTATAGATCACTGGGTTGAATGTTGGGGGCACTACAGTATAAAACAGAGTCAGCAAAAAATCTAAAGAGGTTGAAGAGTCAGAGTGTGGCTTTAGAAACTCAAAGACACCAGTAGAGATAAATAATATGACAACAGATAGGTGGGGCAGGCACGTAGAAAAGGCCTTGGCTCTGCTTTCAGCAGATGGGATCCTCAACACAGTGGAGAATATATGTGTGTAGGAGAGGCCTATAGAGATGCAGCAAAGAAAGGCCAGGAAGGACAGGAAGCCAATGACCCCCAGCTCACGAATATAGTCATTGGAACAAGAGAGTTTCAGGAGCTGGGGTACATCACAGAAGAACTGGTGGATGATATTGTCACCACAGAAATGGATGGAGAAAGTAGCTGCTGTATGCATGACTCCAGCCACGAGCCCACTGGTCCAGACAGCTAAGACTCTGTGAACACACGTCCTGATATCCATGATGATTTCATAGTGCAGTGGAAGGCAGATGGCTATGTAGCGATCATAGGACATCACTGTGAGCATGCCCATCTCAGCAGAACCACAGAGAGTGAATGCAAAACACTGCAATACACATTCCCAGAAGGAAATACTGCCACTATGGGCAAAAGAGTTGTAAATGCATCTTGGTACAGTCACGGAAATATAGCACAGATCCAAAAAGGAGAGATGTTTTAGGAAGAAATACATTGGTGATGAAAGACTCTGATCTTTGGAAGTGGCAGTGATAATGAGAATATTGCCACTTAAAGCCACTAGGTATAAGACTAAGAATAGAGAAGCATATAAAATTTCTAGATCAGGCTTGCCAGGAAATCCCATGAGTAGAAACCAACTAATTTTTGTGAAATTAGCCATCTTCCTTCTCAATTTCCAAGAATGATGTTGCCTGTAATACAAAATTGCAATCAATAGAAAAAAATTTTTGCTAAACCACTTAGTGACGGTAAGGCATGAAGTCAGGATCATCAATTCATCATTACCTAATGTCATTGTGAAGTAGCTTGGTTTCCTGATCACTATGTTGAGGAAATTTTAGATGATGTTGCCTCAGGCATAAGGGAGATTGGATGAGGTAGATTATAAATGCTAATGTCCCCATTTCAATAAAAGAAAAGGAAATATATATACCATCTAAATTTTCATATACATTAAAAGTTTCATTCAGTAAACACACACACATATAAAGATATTTCTGAGTTGCTTAATTTTTCCATTAGTCTTTCATTCTAGCTATTCACATAATACTATAGCATATATATTGTATATCAATAGTGTCTATTCACAGTTATGCTATGCAAAGAATCTTTACCTTTAAAATAAAAAATCAGATAAACTGATCCTAAAAATGCTAAGTTCCATTAGAAAAATATCATAAGGCCAGATCTTACCTTGTGTACTTTAAAAAAGGAATTAAAATGACTAATCAAAACATCAAAAATTATTTATCCTAATTCCTAAGTAAATACAATATAAAACAACAAGATAAATTTTTGTACTAATCAAGTTAGTAAGGATTCAAAAATAAAATACTCAAAGCTATTGAATATAGAGTAAGTTAAGAGCTAAAAAATGCAGTTATGATGGTCAGTTTGTATATACTTTCTGAAAAATATCAACTCATTGAATAGAAAGAAGGCTTAAAGCAGTCTGTAGTTTAAACCAATCATTCCTATGCTAAATATTTTAATTAAATCACCCAAATAATTGGTCTTTAAGAAAAAATATGTTCATTTAGCAATATTGCAGTAGCAAACAAATGGAAAAATGTTAAAAATTTCAACTGAAGATTGTTGAATTAATTTTTTACATGAGAACATTCTAAGTGACTTTGAAAGTTATGATTTTGACACATTTTTCATGAAATAGGATAGTGACTACAATTTCGGTTTAAATGAAAGTACAATATAGTATATATGCTGTATGTAAATAAATAGAATAAGCATATAATAAAGAGTCTAAGAAAATATACACCTGACAAGAGTTAATTATTTCTAGGTGATTTAAAGGTTTATTATTATCCTGACCCTCAGAGATAGATGGGAAACTGACACCCTCCCCACTTTTGTTCCTCAGCACTAAATCCAGGGATGTGCCTGTAACAGATTAAGCAGCTGTGTCTTATATTCTGTAATGTACTAAGTAATAATATTGTGAATTAAGTCTGAGATTGATGGTAAGAATCTGGTCCAGAAGAGGTAGACCCAACACATGTATAGTTTATCTTATGTAAAAATTGGTTCAGCCTCATAGCATGTGTGTGTATGTGCATGTGTGTGCACAGACATTGATCACAGACATTGAGGAGACATTTCATGTTTCTGCAGATTATAATGGCATATATACTGAGACATTCCGCTTATGCGTGTAACTCACTAGGTGAGATATTGAGGGACTCCAGGTTTCATGTTCATGTGTCAGGGAGAATGTTGCTGATTTTTCTCTCATGTAGACTAACAGAATGGACTTCATTCTGTGTGTATGTTAGTACTGTTTGATTTATCCCCAAATGTCCATCTATATTTGGTGTTTCCATTAATTCATGTGTACTATTTATTAACATTAGTTAATATAGTGGCCATATAGTGGAATTGTATAGTTTTTTCTTCATCATGCCTTTCTTTATGCTCCTTTTATCTCTCTTGAATAAATAAATAAATATATATTATCTATCATCTTCATTGATCTATGTGAAAAGAACTTTACTATTTATGCGATATAAATACTTATCTAACCCTTATTTCATCTACTAGTGTCACACCTATCCTTGATACTGTGGGGTAGAAGGAGGAAAATTAAAAAAAAGGGCTTTGAGTGTATCATTGGTTGGTACCTGACATATCAAAAATTATTTTTTCTTTACAAGATAGTAGGTTCAAAAGCCTAATCATGCTTTTTTTCTAAGAAGATAGAAAAGGGTCACTTTTCTTCCTTTTTGAAATTCTAAATCTCCTTTAGCTCTCAATTTTGAGTGTTGATCCAGGATTTTACATTAATTTTGCTTTTAAAAATCTCACTGTTTCTTTCTCCTCAATTTATTCACTGTCTTTATCAAAAAAGTCAGTCAAATATCTATGGCTCTATCTTAGTTTTAGGTGGATGTTGAATTTTTTTTTTTAAAAGACAGTCTCATACAAGGTAATTAATGATTTTCTTTTACTATTTATTTTTGGTTGTATATCCTTTTCTGTATTTTTCTCAAAATATCAACCATAGCTTGACATTCCAGGATTTTCTTGAATTTCATATACATTAAGATTTCTCCCTAAGAAATAGAGGAGACCAGAAAGCTGAATGACTAGAGTGACAGGAAGGATGTTCTTACTTGCTTCTTATAGCCATAATGAACTTAGAACCTTTCTCTTTGGAATCTTTATTGATCTTTATTTTATGAAGATGAAAAATATCATTTTGATGGTATTTTAATACTTTGATCCATCTTAAGTTTGTTTTTTTTTTCACTTTTCTACTCTGAACAATTTATCTGTGATCTCTAATATGGGAAAGTTTTCACATCTCTAATAAGCCACTTATAAAGATATAAGGTACATCAAATGATGTCTTCCTATGATCTATTCACCCTGGATTTCTTCTTTGATAGTTGTACTCCACAACATATTTCTGGAATGTAAGTTTACAACTTTCTCACAGAGTCCATATTTTTATTTAAACAGTCATCAGCTCATTAGTTCTTTTATTTCAACTTTTATGAGCTAAACGACAATGCAAAATTTTATCCCACTAAATCAAACTCTATAATTTATTGGCTTTCCATTATTCAGAATAATCTTTTCTTTTAGAGTCCAGGAAAACTCACCTAGGAATATCTAGGAACTTCCTCCTTAGACTTAGGGAGAGACTTTCAGTGTGAGCAGCTACCACTTGGCGAGAGGTTCAGATCTCTGCAATCCAGCCACTTTCAGTAAAATCCAGTCTATGGAGAGGAAAAATGAAGTCATTTGAATCATCCTTTGGCCACTGGAGGTTAGGCTATGTAGTTCTTCTAGTATGAGCAGAGAGGTCCCTGAGCACTCTGGGTATTTGGGACTCCTGGTAAACACCCTGGGATCCAAAGTTGCAATTACATGGAGTTTTCCTGTAGAATATTTTTCTGTTAATTATCACACCTATTTTATTGGAATTTCAGTTTAATTGTGTTCATTGGACCAAATTATTTTAAAAGCATTGTAATTTTACTGTCTGCATATATTTAAAGTGTATACTCTGAAACCCATGAAGCTATCACTGCAATCAAGATAAACATGTCTATCCTCTCCCCATAGTTTTCTAATGCCCCTTTATAGTCCCTCCTTCCGTGCTCTGCCATCATCTCTAAAGAAACCACTTTCTGCCACTATAAATTAGTTTACATTTACAAGAATTTTATGTGGATAGAATCATAGAGTTTGCACCTATTTTTTGTTTGTTTGTTTCTTTTTTTTTAACTTTTTATTAATTAAAAAACTTAACAAAAGAACATTAATATATCATTCCATTCTACATATACAATCAGTAATTCTTAATATTATCATATAGTTGCATATTCATCATTTTTTAGAACATTTGCATCCATTTAGAGAAAGAAATAAAGAGACATCAGAAAAAGAAATAAAACAATAATAGAGAAAAAAAG
>PVIY010003911.1:93760-107984 GCA_004026745.1 Myrmecophaga tridactyla | reverse complement strand
AATAGGGGGAACAAATGTTAAAATAAATTTAGTTTGAAATGCTAGTGATCAATGAAAGGGAGGGGTAAGGGGTATGGTATGTATAATTTTTTTTTCTGTTTTCGTTTTAATTCTTTTTCTGAATAGATGCAAATGTTCCAAGAAATGATCATGATGATGAATATGCAACTATGTGATGGTATTGTGAATTACTGATTATATATGTAGAACGGAATGATCAAAATAGGAATGTTTGCGTTTATTTGGTGTTTTTTTTTGGTATTTAAAAAAATAAAAAATAAATATCAGCTCATGCTTGGTTTGATAGGGTTTTTGTGTATTTGAATATGGGCATTTTGACTTCAACAAGTTTGCCATAGATCATTTTATTTAAATTGAGGTCCAAATCAAATGGTAGTTTTACCTTCATTTTAATCAGACTATGCTGCCATATAGGAACTTACCCTCACCCTCTTTCACTCTCTTTCTTTTCATCCAAAGCTTTGTGATTAAAAAAGAGAAAGTAAGGAAGGGCCTTTGAAGGTGGAGTGCTGATGGGACAATACTGATAATCATTTACATTTGCAATTTTTGTGCCTCAGGCTGGCCCTGTTTCCACCCCTGTGACCAGAGAAAGATGTGTTAGCAGCTTTCAGCCCCTTCCCGCTTGTCATGGTCAGGTTCATGTGTTAACTTGGCCAGGAGGTGGTGCCCAGTTGTCTGGTTGGACAAGTGCTGGCCTGTCTGTTGCTATGAGGACATTTCATAGACTTAAATCATGATCACATTGGTTTCATTCACAGCTGATTGCATTTTTAATCAGCTAAGGGGAGTTTCTTCTGCAATGAGTGATGCTTAATCTAATCACCAGGAGGCTTTTAAGGAGGATTCAGAAGAGATAGTCACTGTTCCTGCTTCAGCCAGCCAGTCTCTCCTGAGAGTTTGTTGAGGATCCTCTTTGGAGCTGCCAGCTTGCGGCCTGCCCTACAGACCTTGAACTCTATATCTCCATGGTTACATGAGACACTTTTATAAATTTTATATTTACAGATGCCTCCTGTTGATTCTATTTCTCTACAGAACCGTAGCTAATCCACCCTTTTAAGTACACAGACAAAAGATATGCCCACAAACTCTCAGTTTCTCCATCACCCACCCTGCCTCACCCTGGCAGTGTGCTAAAGGCCGCTGCTCCTTGGTCAAGCCCTGGAGTGGTAAGCCTGGAAGGGGAAAACACACCTCTATTTCACATTGAATAAACTGGTGTCCACAGATGATTATCTTTTTGGAGATACCCAGAAAGAGCAAATAGAGGCAGCTTAGCAGAATCAATATTTATTTTTTTTATTAGATAGTTTCAAACTAAGCTTGAAGAATCAGAGAAACAGTTGAGCTTAATTTAATCAGCAAAATCTATCCAGCGCTTAACAGTGTATCACACATCAATACAGGTTAGGCATTAGGCATGGAACCATAAACAAGATAGATTTAGACTCTGCCCTCACGAAGCTTACCTTCTAAAGCAGAAAGCAGACAATTTCAAGTTAGAATTGCCTAACTTAGTATTTAGAATGCTAACTTTTGCATTTAGAATGCTAAAACTGAACAGTTTTTAAAAACTGGAGGTTTGGGAGGCAAGGACTTGATCTATTGTATAGAAAGAGTCTTTAAAGAAGTAAGGGCTGAACTAATCTAAGGATGCTAGACATTAAGTAAGTCAGTGGTTCTCCCCTGTGGCATTTGGAAACTGAGGGGGTTGTTGTTTGGGTCTATTACTGGCGTTGAATGGATGTAGCCAGGGATAACAGATGCCCTTGAAGTGTGTGGGCTAGTCTCACACAAAGAATGTTCTGTATCCTCTACGACTTTCTAACTAACGTCCTGCTGGACATTTATGTAGAGACTTACAGCTCGTCTGAAAGAATATAATTCAATTTTTTTCCTCTTCGACAATTATAATTTGTCTTGCCCTATTATTCTTATTTCAATTACAGTCATTTTTCTTTCCCATACCATATACAGATAAGGTATATGGCCTGTTTTGACTTACCCTAATATTGGTTTTCATTATCGTACACACCTCTAATCTTTCCCTTTTCTGTACTTCTTTACATGGTAGCCTCTGCTCGACTTTTAAATCCCAACCTATTCATTATAAGTAGGTGTAAACATCTGTCTGTTTCATGATGTCTTATAGCGTAGTCATGCCTGAGCATTTGCACATTAAAAGTCACATTGTTTTCATTCCAAATTTCTATTTCTCCATTATAATGAAGTGAGGGCATTAAGTTGAATTTTTAAAAAGCCATCTGTGCAAGTAGATTTCATCTGTGAATTATATCTACAGCAAAAGGGAGGTTATAAAATACCTATTCTAAACAGGGTGAATAGGTCTGATAGGGTTTGTGGTACCACTACGACTGCCGGTGAGGGGTGCTACTGGCATTTAGTGTGTGAGAGCCAAGTATGCTGAATGCTTTGCAACACACTGGACAGTTCCACACAGTAAAGAACTGCTCTGCAACCTCTACGAATTGTGAATGTCTCACTGTACATTCTAGCTCGTCAGCAAGAATTGTCTCCGTATCGACAATCTTAAATTCTCTTGCTTATTATCCTTATTTCAAAAGGTTATGTCGTTCTCTCTCATAATATACATATGAGTATTATGTAAGTAAGTTATTGTATCACTAGTTTTTATTCTAAGGTCCACTAATATCCCTACTTTTTCATGATTCCTCATACTTCTTTGTATAAAATAGCCTCTAATCCTCTATCTTCATTTAAGTTCAAATTTATTTACCGTAGTGTAAGCATTTGAGTATTTCATTGTCTTCTAATATAGTCGTGCTCAAGTTACATCTCTCTTATTTCCCTTTTATATTAATACTATTTAATTTGTAATATCTGAAATTAAATATAGGTAGAGTATATTACCTATACATTGCATTTCAGGATCTTAAAGGGGGATATTACAAAGTATTTATCATAAAAAAAATAAATGGAAGAAGGGCTAGTTGAAAACTAATGAAACGGGAAGAAAGGGACACCAAGGAACTGAAAGAAAGCCAGAGTGGCTTGTAAGGAAGAAAATAAATGATTGAGGGTAGGGAAGGGAAAGATTATGGAGGACCATTTTAGATTTTGAACTTTATCACAAACATCGTCAGATTTGTGTTTTTCAAAGACCGTTGATAAACACATTTTTAAAAATATGATCATGCTTGCTGCTAAATAGAGAAATTTAAGAGCTAAAACAGGACTTGGGAATGGCTTAGATATATAGAGGGAGGGAGAAGAAGGGGTCAAGGATGAATCCTGGATTTCTGCTAGAGTAGACTTATAGATGGTGATATACAGTAGACTTATAGATGGTCATATACAGAACACTCGAGGAAAAACTAATTAGTTTGAGGGAGGAAGACTGAGAGTTCTATTTTGGACATGTTGAATTAAAGATGTCTGAAATATCTAACTACAGATATCTACATGGCAGCTTGGATAGATTTGGATAAATTGTACCTCTATGAGAATCAAGTTCAAGAAATGAAAACTCCAAAACAGAACCTACCATGAAAAAAAAAAAAAAAAAAAAACAAGAATAACCATCTGTGGCTTTCCTCCCAGAAAATAACACTACCCTAAAAACATCTCTGTACATTTGTTACTGGTAGGTCCATTTAAATCAAAGAGTTGTGGGAATCTTAATGCTGATCTAAAATTTGCATAATATAAAATCAACTCTAATTCTAATTAATTATTTGCAAAATCTGCTGGGAAGAACTATAACAGGAAATTTTGGCAACTAATATGGAAAGTTGAAAAAGGAAAACTGAAAGGAGAAACCAGAGAGAGTAAGGGAGGAAATATTGATCCAGGTACCTCAACTAGTCTAAAAACTGCTTGTTCCACAATTCCATACAATCAGTTATATTTAGAAAAAGAAGTCCCTAGCAGGCACAAAGCCTGCTTGAAGCACTCTTCCCTTTGTTCTGATTCCATGCTCACCAAGAAACTTTTAAGGCCCCCACCCAGGGGACCATCCTTCAGTAGGGGTGGCCCTGGTCCTAATTCAAAAGTGAGCTTCATCTGCCACAACAGAGAATGACTGAAATAGCACTTGGGTTTAGCAGTCATGCTTGTGTGAATCTAGTTACTGCAACTCAGTCTTCTGCTGAACCTGCTGACCTTAATGCTCATCATTTTGCTATACACCTGAGAATGTGGCAACCCCCCCAAAATACAGACACTTCATGAAAGCCTAACCTGAAAAAGCCTTCTTCTTTGTACTCATATTAATTTGAAGATAAATGTCAACTTTACTATAATTGTACAAAGAGTCTAAATGGGCAATTAACTGAATGCTTTTCTCTGAGCCATATTTGGTGGTTCTTTTTGGGGGGGAGGGGGTAGTGGTGTATGGTCCGGGAATCGAACCCAGGTCTCCCGTATGGAAGGCAAGCATTCTACCACTGAACCACCCGTGCACCCTTGTGGTTCTTGTTATTACATTACCAAGTTACTCTGATAGGAGTCTATCCCCTAAATAAACACAGAGATGAATACATGTGCCCCAAACCAATTTCATCACAAAGATATCATATAAAGATACAATTACATCTGTAATAGGATTTAAATTACATTCAGTTTTTCTTCAGCATGCCCCTAACCATTTTTTCTCAGCCTTTCACAATCTTCCATCCAAGGCTCTTATGTCTTGAGTCCTTATTTCAATAGGCATGTCTAGATTTTTCTCAAATTAATTTTCATTCAATTTAACAAAAACAAAACCATGAATAAAATAAGCTGAAAGAGTAGTTGTGAGAGAAACGTTGCTGCTATTACAGAAAATTTAGAAATCAGTCTTTACCAGTTTATTCTAAAATAATGGCTCCCCAACTTTGCTATCCATTGGAATCATCAGGGGATCTTTTAAAAAATACTGTTGCCTGGCTCTTTCCCCCAGAATAGTGATGTAATTGATATAGGGTGCAACTTGAGCATCAAAATTTTTGTTTAAGTTTTGCAGATGACTCAAATGTGTAGTCAAGTTTGGGAAGCGCTGGATCTAGGACATCAGATTTAAGGAAATGTAAAAATTCAGGTATTATCCAGGGCAATTTGGTCTATAAATGAACAGAATAATTACATCGTCTATTACTGATGTTGTATTAACATTTCTAACTAATCACGCAGGATTTCTCTCTTTCAGTATATTCAATCACATATGCTGGGTAAATCTGATCTTTCTGGAAGATGACAAAAACCGAAGGATTCCACATGCTATCCACACAGCTGTCATACTGTGTTAGCTGTTGATTAAGTCTGAGAGGAGGTCTTATGTACCTCACATTTCCTTCAATAAAATCTCCAACCAGGACCCGGGCTACAAACATAGCTATGTTTTTTGTTTCATACCCACAATTTTTGTGGGATGAGATGGCATCTCTTGTGAAGTAATTTCCTAGAAATAATCAGAAAAAGAGAAAGATTAAGAATTTATTATAAAAGAGAGTATATAGTTTATAAGAATATTTACACACAATCAGATGATGGGCATCAACAATACCTTACTGATAACTATAAACTTTCCTTTATACTTAAAAAATGTTTATTACACAAGTAAACTTGAATACAGTATGTAACACCATTAAAATAACTTGAGAAATATTTGCTACAGTGTGGGGCTTACAGTGAAGGTATGAGCCACTGGGTGCAATGTTCAAATGGTGATATCATAGTGGCCTGATCCACACTATACACCTAGAAGAGTTAAATTATAGCTTATAAAACAAAATACTCCATCTGAGATCATTTCATATGGTGAAAATATACATTTTAAGAAGCAAAGGACATTTACTACTGATTGGGAAGGTCCTAAAAAATGTGGAAGGGAGCAGTGAGGTTATAAGCAAGCAACTGATCTGGACAGAACTTTTCAAAGTCAGTTGATGCATTGTCCTCATTTAACAACACCTAGTAATCACCAATATTTCCATACCAGCAGATCGAAAAGGATTTCTGGATAAATTGAAATTTCTTATCTTTATTATCATTGCCATCATCAGCCATCTTAAAGGAAATGAGTATATATTGCAAATTCTGATTTTCCCTGCAAAAATTATTAGGTAAAATGAATTTATTGTATTTATGATGGCAAATATTTCATATGTTTTCCATTTATTATGTTTGTTTTCATTAATTTTTTTAATAGTGAAGAGGTTTGAATTCCAGAAATACTGCTTATCCTAAGTTGGTCATATTCTGAATAATCAGCATAAATGATAGTCTCTTGTATTTACAGTAAAAAGAACGAAAGTATATCTACAAACTTACTCCTTCCAATCCCACCCTCCTTCCCAAAACACAGTGATGGGACTACTCTCAGACCTGTTTGTTTAAACAGGATCATACTTTTCCCCCCACCTTAGTCCTAGAAATCCTGCCATGTCAGTTCATCTCTCCCCACATCATTCTTTTTAATGGTGGCATAAGATTGCACTGTATGGATGTATCATAATTTAATTTAACTATCCCATATTGATGAAAATGTAGGTAGGTTTCACTTTTTCTTGCTATTACAAACATTTTTAAATCAATGCTTCTAAAACAGCCTCGTAAATACATCTTTGAGTACCTGAATAAGAATTTCTGTAAAACAGATTGCAAAAAAATGTAATTGCTCAAAAGATACAAGAATATTAAATTTTAAGATATTGCCAAATTGTCTTCTAAAAGTGGTCCAACAATTTTATTACCAACAATGAAGAAACTTCTGTTTCTCCACATTCTTACCAATACTGGATATTATCTATCCTTTTAATTTTTGTCAATCTAGTGGGCAAAAAAACAAACAAACTGATTTTATTATGTATTTCCCTAAATACTAGTGTGCCAGTTGGAAAGGATTTATGTATCCTAGAAAAGCCATGTTTTAATCATAATCAATCTTGTGGAAGCAACTGTTTCTTCTAATCCCTATTCAGTACTATAAATTGGAAGCTTGATTAAGTTATCTCCATGGAGATGTGACTCGCCCAATTGTGGGTATTATTAACTTTTGAATAGAGGGAGATGTGACTCCACCCATTCCAGGTGCATCTTGATTACTTTACTGGAATCCTTTAAAAGAGGACGCATTTTTAAGACAGCTGGAGAACAACGAGATAGCCACAAGAACTACCAGAGCCATGGCAGATCCACAAGACAGAGTCCACCAGCCAGAGATCTTTGGAGATGAGAAGGAAAATACCCCCAGGAGAGCTTCATGAAATAAGAAGCCACAAGAGAAAGCTAGCAGTTGTCGCCATGTTCGCCATGTGCCTTTCCAGTTGAGAGAAACCCTGACCTTCATAAGCCTTCTTGAAACACAGTATCTTTCCCTGATGCCTTAGATTGGACATTTTTATAGCCTTGCTTTAATTGGGACATTTTTGCAGCCTTAGACCTGTAAACTTACAACTTATTAAATTCCCGTTTTTAAAAAGCCATTCTTTTTCAGGTATACTGCATTCTGGCAGCTAGCAAACTAGAACAACTAGTGACATCAAACATCTTTTCATATGCTTAATGTCATACTTGATATGCCTTATTTCTGAACTGCTTGTTCATATCCTTTCTTCTATTGTATTCTTTGCCATTTTCCTACTGACACATAACTTAATCAAGACAATCTTATATTCAAAAGACAGTAGGATGATCCTACATGTAGAAAATCCTGAACTATGTACAGCAAAGCCACTAGAGCTAATGAATGAGTATAGCAATGTGACAGGATACAAGATCAACACACAAAAATCAACAGTGTTTCTGTACACTATTAATGAACAATCTGAGGAAATGAAGAAGAAAATTCTATTTACAATAGCAACCAAAAGTATCAAATATTTAAGAATAAATTTAACCAAGGACATAAAAGACTGATACACAGAAAACTACAAAACATTGTTAAAAGAAATCAAGGAAGACCTAAATAAATGGAAGGATATACCATGTTCATTGATTGGAAGGCTAAATATAGTTAAAATGTTGACTGTATCCAAATTGATTTATAAATTCAATGCAATACCAATTAAAATCCCAATAACTTACTTTGCAGAAATAGAAAAACCAATAATCAAATTTATTTGGAAGGACAGGGTGCCCTGAATAGCTAAAAATATCTTGAGAAGGAAAAATGAAACGGGAGGTCTCACACTACCTGACATTACCTGACTTTAAAACATATTACAAAGCTCCAGTGGTCAAAACAGCATGGTAATGGCATAAAGATAGATATAATGACCAATGGAATATAAGAGTGTGCAGAAATAGACACTCTCATCTACAGACAATTGATTTTTGATAAGGTGGCCAAGTCCACTCAACTGAGACAGAGCAGTCTCTTCGACAAATGGTGCTTGTAGAACTGGATATCCATATCCATAAGAATTAAGGAGGGGGCGGGCCACAGTGGCTCAGCAGGCAAGAATGCTTGCCTGCCATGCCAGAGGACCCAGGTTCGATTCCTGGTGCCTGCCCATGTTAAAAAAAAAAAATCATACTTTAAAAAAAAAAAGAAAAGAATTAAGGAGGACCTCTATCTCATACCTTATATAAAAATTAACTCAAAATGGTTCAAAGACCTACACAATATAAAGCTAAAAATATAAAAAGAATATAAAACTTCTAAATATAAAAATTTAGAAGAAAATGTAGGAAAATATCTTAAAGATCTTGTGATAGGAGGTGGTCTCCTAGACCTTATACCCAAAGTGTAAGCAATGAAAAAAAGAAATAGATAAATGGGATCTCCTCAAAACTGAATACTTTCGCACGCCAAAGGACTTTGTCAGGTAAGTCAAAAGGCAGCCTACTCAATGGGAGACAATATTTGAAAACCACATATCAGGTAAACATTTAATATACAGAATATATAAAGAGATCCTACAACTCAATAACAAAAAAGCAGATAGCCCAACTGAAAAGTAAAAAGTGGGCAAAAGACATGGATAGCACTTTCCAAAGAGAAAATACAAAGGCTCAAAAGCATATGAAAACATGCTCAACTTCACTAGCTATTAAGGAAATGCAAATCAAAACCACGATGAGATATCATCTCATACTTACTAGAATGGACATTATAAAACATTATAAAACAAACATTATAAAAACAAAAGCACTACAAGTGCTAAAGAGGATATGGAGAAATAGGTACACTTATTTACTATTGGTAGTGATGTAGAATGGTGCAACCGCTCTGGAAGGCAGTTTGGTAGTTCTTCAGGAGGCTAAATATGGAATTTCTGTATGATCCACAATCCCACTTTAGATATATATTCAGAAGACTTGAAAGCAGGGAAATGAACAGAAATTTTCACAATGATGCTTGAAGCAGCATGATTAGTTATTGGCAATAAATGGAAACAGCCCAAATGTCTATCAACAGATGAATGGCTAAACAAACTGTGGTATATATATATGTGCTAATTTGAAACTGTTATGTATCCCAGAAAAGCCATGTCCTTTTCCTAATCCAGTCTTTGGGGGCAGACCTATTGTTTAGGGTGGAAACCTTTGATTAGATTGTTTCCATGGAGACTGACCCACTCTACTGTGGGTGTGACCTTTTGATTAGATTACTTTCATGGAGATGTGGCACACCCAATTGTAGATGTAGCGTTTTGATTAGATGGAGATGTGACTCTGCCCATTAAAGGTGGGTCTTGATTGGTTTACTGGAGTTCTTTAAAAAGGGAAAGATTTTGGAGTTGTTTCAGAGCCGACAGAGATGCAGATATCTGGAGATGCTTGGAGTGCTGATAGAAGGAGCAGATGTCACCATGTGCCTTCCCATGAGATACTAAGCAAGCCAGAGCTCAGAGTTGTGTCCCAAAGGAACTAAGTGAAGGCCCATAGATGCTCAGAGAGGAAACCACTGGCATCAGAAGTTGGAAGTAATGGAACTAGTAACTAGGAGCAGTAGACACCAGCCATGTGCCTTCCCATGTGACAGACATTAGTTTTCTTGAGTCAATGTATTTTTCTATGGATGCCTTAGTTTGGAATTTTCATGCCCTTAGAACTGTAAACCTATAACTAAATAAATTCCCTTTATAAAAGCCAACTCACTCTGGTATTTTGCATTTCTGATAGCATTAACAAATTAATGTAACATTCAATAGAATATTACACAGCTGTAAGACAGAATAAAGTCATGATGCATGCAGGATATTATGTTGAATGAAATAAGCCAAAAGCAAAAGAACAAATACTATAGTCTCACTAATATGAAGTAACTATAATGAGCAAACTTTAAAATTAAGAATACAGGTTATCAAGGGCTAGAAAGAGGGTACAGATTGGGCATTTGAAGCTGAAAGAGTACAAAATGTTTAACAAGATTGATTGTAAAGATTCAGAAATGGATAGCACAATATTGTGTGATGGTAGTTGAATGTTGTAACTATAATGAGCAAAGCGATGTATGAGTATGGTTGAAAGAGGAAGACTAGGGGTATGTATGACACAAGAAGAAAAGATAGAGGATAAAAACTGGGACTGTGTAACTTAGTGAAACCTAGAGTGAACAATGCTGGGGATTAAATGTACAAATGATGGTGATTAAATGTACAAATATAAGAAAGTTTTTACATGAGGGATGTTACCATTGTAAGGTATTAAAATTTGGAAAGTATATGAAAAAAATACAATTAATGCAAAGTAGGGTCTATAGCTAACAGTAACATTGTAATATTTTTTCAGTAATTGTAATAAATTTATAAATAATTATAGTAAAGGCAATATACCAAAGCTAAATGTCAATAAGATGGGGTAAAAAAGGAGGGATATGGGTTTTTTGTGACTGGTGACTCTCCTTTTTCTTTTTTCTTTTTCTCTTCTTTCTTTGTAGAAGAAATGGAAATGTTCTCATACAGACTGTGCTGGTGAATGCATAACTATATGATTATACCAGAAGCCACTGATCGTATACTTAGAGTATACTGCATGGTATGTAATATAACTGTTTAAAAACTAAACAGAAAGATACATATGCTGGAGAAGATGCAGAGATTCCTATTCATTGTTGGTAGGAAAGTAGAATGGTGTAGCCTCTATGGGGGACAGTGTGGAGGTTCCGTAGGAGGCTAATTATAGGGTTGCCATATCCTGCAACCCCATTATTAAGTATAGACTTGGGAGAACTGAAAGCAGGGACACTAATAGGTATTTGCACACTGGAGTTTATGGTGGCATTATTCACGATTGCCAATGGATAGAGGTGTACCCTTTGGTACATTAAATGGTGAAGTGAAGGGCAAACTGTGCTGTATACACATGATGAAAAATTGAGTGGCTACAGAAAGGAATAAAATCATGAGGCATGCAACTAGGTGAATGAATCTTGAGAATATTATGTTGAATGAAATAAGCCAGAAACAAAAGGACAGATGTATGGTTTCACTGATATAAACTAACTATAATGAGCAAACTCTGAGAGTTGAATTCATGAGCATAGGTTATCAGGGAGTAGAAAGGGGTCAGAGATTGGGCAATCAATGATTAAGGAGTACAGAATATTCAATAAGGCTCACTGTAAAGGTTCCTAGATTGTAAATTCTTATAGCAGTCACATTTATTCCTGAGTTTTAACTGTTATTTATAAATTCTGAGCAGCTGTGCTCTTTGTATATAACCTAGTAGTTCCTTGGAACTTCAGGTGTGACACCTAAGACTCAGAGTTAGAGTTCTGCAATTCTGAAAGTCAGGATTACTCCATATAGCAACTGTTAAAGAAGCTGTAAAAGAGATTAGACTTCAGTTAGAGACATGAATGAAGCTGATCTGATTAGGAATAAGGTAAATCAGAATACAGGATAAAGAATGATATTATCTGCATTTTAAAACTTCAACTTCAGTGTGAGACCAAAGGAAGAGATGTTTATTTTGTCCAAAATTTAAATTTTCTGTAGCACACTATCTGGTCTGGCCAGTTTATTTAAACACCCTAATTATATGGAACCTAGAATAAGGAATGAGATCTTGCTATTCTGTACAGGTTATGAAATACCCAGATACATTCTAGAGTGTTTTGGGCAGAAAATAAAGAAGTATTTGCAAAGTCCCCTTAAGAGAAATGTGAAACTAGTACACTTCCCCACCTGGGGATATTTTCTCATGCATTAGGGACTCCAACTAAATAAGCCAACCCCTCAATCTTGAGGCTTGCCTTTATGAAACTTATTTCTACAACGGCAAAGCTAAACCTACTTATAATTAGGTCTAAGAGTCATAAGCCTCTCTGGGCCTTTGTGAATCTCTTATTTTCATGAAACATTCTTCTCCCAACTTTTTTTTTTGTTTGTCCTAAAGGTCTCACTTAAACTTCACAATATACTGCTTTCCTGCAGCCTACTTGGATTCATTTTTTAAATTCACTAAATATAACTGCTACAATGGGATAAAATTGTCAAAAACATTGTACTTTTGTTGGCAATTCTTCAAAATCCTTCTACTTAGCCAGACATTCTTTGTCTCAGGGAGAAACAGAATCACTGAAAGGAATATATAGAGAAAAAAAGAATCACTGTCAACTTAAAAAAAAAATTTTTATCAAAAAAAATTTTTATCAAGAAATATCCACAAACATACAGTTCAACCATATTATACAATCAATGGCTCACCATATCACATAGTTGTGTATTCTTCACCATGATATTTTTAGAACATTTGCCTCACTCCAAAAAAAAAAAAGAAATAAAAAGAAGAAAAAAGGGTGGGCCACAGTGACTCAGTGGCAGAGTTCTTGCCTGCCATGGTGGAGACCCGGGTTTGATTCCCAGTGCCTGCTCATGTAAAAAAAAAAAAAGAACTCATACATCCCACACCCCATGCCCCTCCCTCTCACTGACTCACAGTTTTTCAGTCTACTCAAATCATCTCCTCTATTATTTATTTTTTATCCTTTTTTTTAATTTTAACTCATCTGTCCATACTCTGGATAAAAGGAGCATCAGACACAAGGTTTTCATAATCAAACGGTCACATTATAAACATTTTATCTTTATACAATTGTCTTCAAGAATCTAGTCTACTACAGCTTAATTGAACACCATAAGTACATGGAACCTTGAGTAGGGCATGAGATTTTATTGGTTTGTCCAAAGTGATGCCCCGATAAATCCCAGAGTGATTTGAACAGTGAATAAAAAAGTATTTGCAAAGTTCCCTTCAGGGAATGGTGAGAAAGGGGGAAAATTCAACTTCTTCAAGTTGAATTCTTGATATTCTCACAAGCAATGGGACAAACAAAGCAATAGGCTGAGCCCCCAATCTTGGGGTTTGTTCATATGAAACTTAACCCCACAAAGGATAGGTCAGGCCTATTTAAAATTAGGTCTAAGAGTCACCACCAAGAGAACCTCTTTTGTTGCTCAGATGTGGCTTCTCTCTTCAGCCAACACAACAAACAAACTCACCACCCTCCTCCTGTCTAGATGGGACATGACTCCCAGGGTGTGGACCTTTCTGGCAACATAAGACAGAGATCCTAGAATGAGCTGAGACTCAGTATCAAGGGATTGAGAAAACCTTCTTGACCAAAAGGGGGAAGAGCAAAATGAGACAAAATAAAGTGTCAATGGCTGAGAGATTCCAAACAAAGTCGAGAGGTTATCCTGGAGGTTATTCTTATGCATTAAATAGGTATCATCTTGTTAGTCAAGATGTAATGGAGAGGCTGGAGGGAACTGCCTGAAAATGTAGAGCTTTGTGCCAGTAGCCATGTTTCTTGAAGATGATTGTATAATGATATAGCTTTCACAATATGACTGTTTGACTGTAAAAACCCTGTGTCTGATGCTCCTTTTATCTACCTTATCACCAGATGAGTAAAACATATGGAATAAAAATAAATAATGGGGAAACAGATGTTAGAATAAATTTAGATTGAAATGCTAGTGATCAATGAAAGTGAGGGGTAAGGTGTATGGTATGTATGACTTTTCTTCTGTTGTCTTTTTATTTCTTTTTCTGAATTAATGCAAATGTTCTAAGAAATTATGATGATGAATATGCAACTATGTGATGATATTGTGAATTACTGATTATATATGTAGAACGGAATGATCATAAGTTAAGAATGTTTACGTTTGTTTGTTATATATTTTTTTTAATTAAAAAATTAATAAAAAATATGAATAATAGGGGAAACAAATGTTAAAATAAATTTAGTAGATTGAAATGCTAGTAATCAATGAAAGAGAGG